>JBBPTX010000371.1:0-29476 GCA_038094595.1 Pulveroboletus aff. annulatus
GTCGTAGCGTAGGCTATATAGCGGTCGTCGGTCCTGTACATAGGCATCCTCTTCTGCTACAGGACCTCCTTCCTGCCTTCTCCATCGGGCCAGTTTAAGCATTGAAAATTTGCAGCCATCTTCAAGTATTATACTACAGTTGAACCTAAAGCGTTCCGGATAACGTTCTCGTTACACTGAGTATATACGTTGTCTCATCGAAGTACTAGCTCTGTAATGCGGGGAATCCCGAGGTGTACTTACGTAATAAAACATGTTCTCCCGAGTCGTTACCATCCTGGCATAAAACTTGAATGACTGGGATTCGTAGCAGACAGTGTTGCTCGAACAACCACGGTCATCTATTGCACTTGTAATAGATGGTAAGCACGGGCTTGAAATAGTTGTTGTGGACTGTACTAACTAATTGGGCAGACTGGGACGTCCGTCCAATTCAGTGGCATCTCCGAGCACGTAAATAACCGGAGTGATGGTAGGATCAAAGCCTAAACCAATCATTGTGTGTGTTTGGATTTCATTTCTGTGGCCAGAAATTGAAGCGTGGACAGGCCCGCCAGTGTCCCACTGAGAAGACGGTTTGTCGCAGAACTAAACGGCCGCGCTTACGGCTAATGGGAGGCTGAATCGTGTTACGTTCAGCGGAAAAAAATGGAACGTGGGTGTTTCAGCTTTTTGTACGTTG
This sequence comes from Pulveroboletus aff. annulatus, assembly GCA_038094595.1. Classification (NCBI taxonomy): domain Eukaryota; kingdom Fungi; phylum Basidiomycota; class Agaricomycetes; order Boletales; family Boletaceae; genus Pulveroboletus; species Pulveroboletus aff. annulatus. Next base: position 683 of record JBBPTX010000371.1, read on the forward strand.
ATCTCGTTTCCATGGGGTGATGCCAACCAATCAGAACTCGTGCAACGATCACAGTAGCCTTCTTCAACTCATCATTTGTGTGTTATAGGACTAGTACTTGTATGCATCTACATGTGTTGCTGGACGTTGTTAACACCGTGGCGTGACACCTGCATGCCAGTAGTTGGAAATGCGAGGCGCCGCGGCCCGGGGGTGGACCGTGACTGACATGGGACTCCCTAAGATAAATCAGCGTTCTCCTGCTTTCATCCGTCTCTGAGAACCACAATCTGTAAATTGGAGTCAAATAATGGGTGAGTTGCTAATTTTCAGACAGATCAATGCTGATTGTATATTAAGACAGTACACGAACAATCGTAGCTGACGGAAGTGGAGGTATCCTGTCACTCGTTTTTCTGGAGGATGGGAGACATCTTTCGAGTGGTGGTCAGGATGGGATGATTCGACAATGGCACGTCGAAGGTGGCATGGAGGTCGGAGAAGCGATCAAGGTGAACACATGCGCCCGGGTTATTGCACTGTCGAGCGATCGGAGGTGGATCTTCAGCGGTGAGCACATTGGTGCAACCGTGTGGAACAGAGATAGCCGTCAAATGACTCGTGGTGAATAGACACACGGACTGGGTGGGTACGGTCGACATTTCGCCGGACTCAAACAGATTCGCCACAGTTGCAATGGACAGGAACGTGTTCATCTGGGATGTTTTGACGGGCGTACGACTCGTCGGTCCGCTGCGACATGATAATCTCCTCACTGCAGTAAAGTTCTCGCCAAGTGGGAATCGTATCGCCACTACTACATGGACTGCTCAGTCACTCCGAATTTACGGCTCCCACTCTTGGGAGTTACTCAAAACATTCACTATCGCATCGACTCCAAGCGAGCCCATTGCCTGGTCGACCGATTCTCAACACATTTTCGCTATATCCTCAAATGTCATCAAGCAAATTTCTGTTGATATGGGAGCATTTGAAAAGATACTTCCTAGAGAATGTCCCCTCTCCCTACCCGGAAGTGGTAGATTTCTTGCTTCCTATGTTGGTAATTCTCTTGTATTTTGGGATACTTTCTTGGGTGAGCGGCCGGGGCCCATCTTCGACCAACCAAGTGGATGACTGCGTTCAATTGCGCTCTCTATGGACAACAATTACCTTGCAACCAGGCGGAATAATGGAACAATTATCTTGCGCAATTTCGATGGCTTTGTTCCAATATTGAACTGCTGATCGGAACGTTGTTCAACAATCTCAGTCCGAGATTTTAGCTCTCCGTGCTGAACTTCGTGCACTGGGGTCGCGCGTCGGTGTGTTCTCTTGCAGTTCAACTTCCGTCCGACTAAATGGCAGCGCAAATCAGATGATCTGACGAAAAGAATAACACAACAAAGCAGTCCCCCACAAGCACAGGCCGCGCCCTCATAAATTTCCGATGGTGTTTATCGCATCAAGAGTATCGCCGCTGATGTATACCTCACGTGTCCACAGGACGCTGCAAGCACGGTCGTCGTGCAGAAATGGGATCAGTTCAGTTTTGTTCAAACAGTAAGCCGCCAACTGCTTGGTTAATGTCCATGTCGATCACTGATTTATCTAGTGGTCTATTTTTCATGTTGTCGACGGTATTTACAGTATTCTCGGTCGCAAGGGGAATAAGAACGTCCGGCTAAGTAGTGAACGAGGGCCAGCTAATCTGCATCCCGGGTGGCCGTACCACTTGGACCATTGATCCGAGGGGAGATGCATACGTGTCAGTCATTACCCCTTAACACATGTTATTCCTTGATTCTCATTTATCAAGACAGCATTGGGAATGCCGTGAATGCCACGGCTATCCATCTTACCAAGCACCCACGACGTGTGAGTCAGTTCACCCTCGATCACTGTGTTTACAAACATGCTTGTAGGTCTCGGTAATGCTTCGGCAAGTGAGTACCATCAATGAATCGTGAGACATTCGTATTGATATTGATATTCCGTATGTCATTGATCCTTTGACGATACCCAGAGTGTTAGTGTGAGAGAAGCTGAAAGGACCTCTCAGGCACAGCTCGCCAAGTCTGAAAACGGGTTTTGAATGCTCATGTAAATTCTACATACACACTGGCATGATGGTCGACGACTCATGGCTTCGGAGTTGTAATGCTGGTCCAAACCGATGGTCCGATCAGTTCACAACAATGATTATTACGTAAGGAGTTATTTGTCACCTCAGCCTGCCCCCTAACTAGTTCTTGCGTTCGTCGCTTGGCGTGCCGCTTCCCACCACTCTCCACTTCCACTTTCCTGCGCTTTCACTTTGGCTCTCGAACTTCAGCATCAAGCAATGGGTAAGTGCAAACCAAAACATGTATTAATTCTGATGATTGCCACATTAGAAAACACTAAACGGATCGACATTCAGGAGAATGACAGTGTACGCTCCCTCGTTTTCTCGGAGGATGGCAAACATCTTCTGAGTGGAGGGGTGGACTCGATAGTTCGACAGTGGCGTGTTGACGATGGTGTCAAAGTTGGGGAGTCGATAAAAATGAACGGTTCTGTCTCGAAAATTGTCCTGTCAACTGATGGCAAATGGATCGTCTGCGGCACCTTTCGGATCACTTTATGGGATATGAATACTTGTCAAAAGGTTTTGACAGTGCCACAACACCGGCTCGGGGACAGCTGGGTTGATGTGTTCGACGTTTCTCCAGACTCGACCAAGTTTGTGACGGGCTCATTGAACACGACTGTGTGCATCTGGGACATTCCAACTGGCAATCGATTGGTCGGTCCACTGGAGCACCCTCAAAGCCTGGTGGCAGTAAAATTCTCACCAAGCGGGGACCAGATCGCTGTTGCTATGCACCAGTCGCTCCGAATCTATGATACTGGCACTGGTGTCTTGTGCAAAACCATTTTGATCCCGAAAGGGACCATTATCTCCCAGCCTGACGCCATCACATGGTCTGGAGATTCGAAGTGTGTCTTTGCTCTAGCTTTTAACACCATTGTCAGAATTGATATCGACACTGGCACTGTAACCTTCCTTTCTCGATTTACAACTCTTGACGACTTGGATGTTCCTGGGTTTGGCAGGTGTCAAATCCTATCTTGCCGTGATGGATTCATCGTGATTTTGATTGGCCGCTCACTCTCATTTTGGAATACCTCTACAGGTGTTCAGCTTGGATCAACTTTTGACCTTCCCCAAGAGGGAAAGCTTTCATCGGCTGCACTGTCTTTGGACAACAATTATCTCGCAACTGGTTCTCTTGGTGGAAAAATCACGATACATAATATCAAAGATCTTGTTCCCTATGCTGGTGGCTCAAGCATTGTTCAACGATGCCAGCCAAGCAGCTGCATAGGCACTCGGCAGAAAATTACTATCCAGCGACCTCATTTTGGGAACAACATCTTGTTTCAGGCCCAACCCCCTCATTGCGTAGATCCCCAGCAACCGACTGAAGCTCTTCGTGGTGAACCTTGTATGTTTGGGTCACACATCAGCATGTTTCTTCCCTAACATTTTTGTGTACTGAAAACAAGCCAAAAATAGACGATCTGAGGAGAAGATTCCTGCAACTCAACAATCCCTGTCACTGGCAAGCACAAGCTGCTCCACACATTCCAGACGGCATTTACTGCATCAAGAGCATCGTTGCTAACGTGTACCTCACGTGCCCACAGGAAGAAACTCCTATGGTGTCTGTGCAGGGTTTGAAATATCCTAGTACTGCGCAGACTGTAAGTTGCCATCTGCAGTCAACGAGTGTTGATAATTTTACTTCCGTGATTGAATGACTTGAGCACAGTGGACTATTTCCCACGTCACCAATGGTATTTACAATATCGAAGGTCAAAAAGAGAGCTCAAACGTCCGGTTGAGTGTTGGAGATGATAATGAGCTGGTCTGTGTCTGGGCCACTGGCAGGTGGCTGCATCACTTCCAGTTGGACCATTGATCCGAGGGGAGATGCATATGTGTTAGCTTTTCCTCCTTATTTTCTGAGTCATCCACTCATTTACCGAGACAGTATTGGAAATGCTCTAGATGCCACAGCTATTCATCTCTATCAGTACCCCAGATGCGTAAGCTAGTTCGTGCTTGTCCACTATTCACAACTGAACCAATTCCCATATTCACAATAGATTTCAGTTTCACTTCGCGAGGTGAGCTAGCCTATCATATCATGTAACATTCGTATCAATGCTGATATGTGTTATAGAACAGCTCTAGTCAACATTGGGTTTTGGAATGTGTTTGATCTGCACCCCGAAATTTCTTTCCTAAGTAGTAGATCTCATGTTTGTAACTGTGTATATTTGTACGAATTTATGATCCGACTCGAAGACATAACTGCACTATGTCTCATGCCGACTCGAATACGATAGTGTGACTTATTCTGTGTGTATGCACTAGTATATATCACCAGCATTGCCTCGCTTTAGTTACTATGCTCCGTAGTACAAATCGTCAAATATAATCTGCACTTTGGTTGCTCCGAATGCTGCTCTAAGTCATCGATGAGCGTTGTCTATATTCACATAAGTTGTCACGCAAGTATGTGCAACACCATGACGCGAACTTCAACTGCGTTGTGCTTTCAGTAGCCTTTTACTGTGACTCATGAGCCAGCATTACTGAATAGTGAGTGAGTGCGAATTCCAAGACGGATTGATACTGATTATTACCATAGAAAACGAAAACCCTGGACACAATGATATTCTAGTCGCAGTGATGGAAGCGTAGCTTTTCTTGTTTTTTTTGGAGGATGGCGTGCACCTTTCAAGTGGAGGGATGGATGAAATGATTCGACAGTCCGGGAACACTGAGGATGGTGTGGAAATTGGAGAGTTGACGAAAGCGGGTCACCGTCGGCCGTGTCCAGAAAATGGCCGTCTCTGTCGACCAATAGCAGACGGATTGTCTGTGGCGGGTCTATCCGGGCTGTTGTTTGGGGCAGGAGTGCTCGTCGAAAGGTCTTGACAGTCAAAGATCGTGGCATAGACTGGATTATCGTGTTCGATGTTTCTCCAGACAAGACGAAACTTGTAGCAGGCCCGGGGGACACGAGCATAGCCGCAGAGCTATGTCCCCGGACAATCGGAGGCTAGCTGCGGCTTGCCTTGCGCCACTGCGTCGCTCGTCCTGCGTTACGATTGAGCCTGTTCTTCGCCGTCTTTGTCGCACCAGCCCGCCACTCCAAGCCTCAAACTACATTTGAGGCACATCTCTGTCATATCTCCACCTGGGATCTCGAAGTGAACAGACCTGGGCTTCCTGCGAGGTGTTCTCACCCACCTTTGCAGCTCATGCTTCAAGTTGGCCCCCTCTGCCGTTCGGAGTCAGAAAGTAACCCACCCGATCACATCTCCGGATTCTCCACGCCGCATACCCACCGCGCAATCCAAAGAAGACATTCTGACTGGTAGTCGACTAGTAAGTACGTCTGCCGGAGCACCTTGACACCATCGCGGAGGTGAAATTCTCACCGAGTGGAAATCAAATCGCCAATGTCACGAAGGACAGGTCATTTCGAATCTACGACACAAACACTGGCGAGTTGCTCAAAAGCACTTTGATCACAGGGCTCTCGCTTACTGTAGCTCCATCGCCTGGTCTAGAGGCTCCCTGCGCTTCTTTACTCTATTTGGTAATACCACAATCAGACAAATTGACATCGATATGGGCACCTTGCTTGCCCAATGGACAGCTCCCAGCGGTAAACTCAATGACGTGTTTCAAATACTATCTAGTCGCGATGGACTTATCGCTTCTTTAATTATTCGCTCTCTCTCATTCTGGAATACGTCGTCCGCAGACGTTCAACTTGAGTCTGTCACTAGCATCCCCTTTGAGAAGGAAAATTTTCATCAATCATGCTTTCTTCGGACAACAACTATCTCGCAACTGGCTCTATCTATGGAAATGTCACAATACACAATTTCCAGGTCAATGCTGTCCCCGTATCTGGGTCCCATACGGGTGATCTAAGCGTTGTTCGACCTGAGAACTACGTGGACACTAGTACCCTGCTTGAAGTTACCTCAGCAACCAATTGAGACTCTTCGCGATGAGCTCCACACAGTTGGGTCGCGCGTTGGCATGTTCCTTCATTAATTGTTTTATACGTTATTGAGCACGAGCAACTTAGACGAGTTGACGAGAAGAATGTCCGCCCCCCTTGAACACGGTCGCAGTGCCCCACCGCACATTTCGGACGACATTTACTGCATCAAGAGTATCACTGCGGATGTATACCTTACATGCCTGGGAAAGGATCACTACGGTTGCTTTGCAGGGTTTAAAGGGGTCCGAATCACTGCACTGCAAGAAACAGAGACGACTGAGGTCCAAGGAGTTGTGAAACATCAGAGAATGCTTTCTAGTTCACTCAGGCTCTGCACGTAACCTGATGTACTAAGCATCCCTAAACTTCGGAGCGACTTGTCGAACTGCAACTTGACACCTGAGAAGCTCGACCACTGAGTTGACATCCGACGCCGGGTCGCTGATCGATTGTGGCAAGTCCAGCAAACCCAGCTGCTCAGTCTGTAAGTCGATCCTCAGCTTGTACTTCTTGCGACCCTTTTCTGACACACACTGTTTTCCTCTCGGTGGCCGTCGATGTCTTGTACGCGATCCCTCGGGGTGGCGGGCAAACTGGCAGTTGAACAAGCAGCTGTGGCGAGCAACCCTCGTATACAGACATTCCCGAGCAGTACTACACCCTGATGATGGACTTTGACCTTCCGCAGCCGTCTCGAGGCAAAACAGATCCAATCGTAATGACTGGTGTTTGGTGTTTTTGGAAGGGTACGAGAGCTATCATAATTTCCGTTTTTTACCATCTAATGTACGCAGCCGATGGTTGCGGATATTGTATTCTCGTCCCCTGATGAGTCGCTAGTAGGGCGGCGCCCATGGACTTGGATGATGGTAATTATCACGACTTGAAGGTACTTTACAGTGGTATATGCTGCACATAAGCGTTGACTCTAATCTTGTGCAAATGCAGAGTATGGTTTCATTTCTTCTGTAACTGTATCACACCTTTTTTAACACGATCTTCGAGGGCATAGTGCATCGTTTTCGGCGGGGTAATTAATGTTTCTGGCAGCTGTGAAATCCGCAGATACGTTATGTGTGAGATAATTTAAGCCACGATGAAGCAGAATATTTTGCGGTGGAAACCGAACGATAGCGTACTAAGGGATACTCTTCGTGTGTCACCGAGGACTTTCGGTTGTGTGCCAAGATTCTCGATCGTGCGCTTGGAGCTAGACAGTGATTCGACCAATGGGTATGGGGTCATTTCTGCGTTCTACGTGGCGTTTGAGGCAAATGATTGACGGTTATCAGAATACTTCTTTGAGGATTATGGCTGCGGTGAAGTCAACTCAGGCTTGCTGGCGGATTTGCAAGCTGGTTAGGGCCTTACTCTTGTTCTTGCCGTGCTACCGTTCAGCGTGATTGTCCGCGGGTTCGGGATACTTGATAGGCTGCAGATCGCAGATTCACCGCTCCCGTCACCGTCAATCTCCGTATGTTCCACGCAAGCGGAATAGCAGGAGCGTCAAAGTTAATTATGACTCCCGGCGTCGGCGCCTAGGACAGTTTTTAACTTTTAAGCCCTGGGATTTCGGTTAGATTACCAATGCCTTCTCCAAACAATCTTCCTTTCCGCGTACATACCAGAACTTCCAGAGGTGTTCATTTTGGGAGCGTAGCAAAAATACATCGCCCTACTAAGAAGCTCGTCTTGGCAGTTTTCATTACTCTTTGCCACGTGCAACGCAAAACAGATTCTTGAGCACAACGGGCCAGCTAAAACGCTAACTGCAACCACGCCATTCACACGATTACATAACAAATCTTTCAGCCTGAACTCTGAGTCCGCGAGTAAACTTTCTGCCAGCCCGTGATGTTCCTTGTCCGGAGTTGCGACGGGGGCGCACTCCTCTCTTCTTACCGCACCTCCAGGCTGTCCGCGGTCAGCAGTGGCAAGATACAAGACACTACCAGTTCTTGCGGGTCCGGACGGGTGTTCTTTTTTGGCTTCTGTGCTTGGCAACGACTGCGAGCAATTCACCGTCACCTTCCGATCCATTTTCGTCCCGGAATGTGCGGACAAGTCGCTGTTTGGTTCCCGACGCTCGCAACACGACCTCTTATCCAAGTCCGATTCCAGCTGGGCTCGTGCCCATACCTTCAAGAGTATAAAATTTTGGAGGAAGATCCCTGCCAGCAGACATGTCAGCCAAGCTATTGATCTGGAAAAATATGCGTCATATGAATTCCCCAACGAGACCCGTTTACAAAGGTGGAGCATCCTTCAAAAGGGTTTGCCGACTGTTCCGAGTGTTTCCTCCATCCGACCCCCTTCGTGATACGAACACGATGCTCTCTTCTGGAATCGTCTCGTGTTTCAGAAGCATCTCCCGCGTGCTGTATCGACTCATCGGCGTATGACCGGCTCGGATGCTCTTATGGGGCCTTCAAATCCCTGAACATCAAGTTCTCATACTCTTCCGTACCCTTTCTCCCTTCTCTTCCGGTGATAGACATTTCGTTCCGTGGTCATGACCACACAATCCAAGAGCGGCCAGTCGAGTCCTCGTGTTTACGGGAATGATGACTTGAAAGATGCTGGTATGTTTACTAACTGGCCTCCCCGCTTGCATTCTCAAAGGTGCGGTGGTTTTCAGATCTACAAGCAGATCCTACCAACTTTGACGACCCAAACATTGATCCTAAGGCAGTTGTTTCTGGAACTCCAGGTAAGTATGGTCGTAAGTTTTGCAGTTTATGAATCATTGAATGTACTGGTAGACGACGATTCACCTTACCCGGAGGTGCGATCTGCCGTGGCAAACACGGACGACCCGACAATGCCTGTAAATAGTCTTCGTGTGTGGGTAATAGGTATGTGGGGTCCTGTGACGTAGAATATTAATATTAACACCTGTGTTCTAGGGCTTACTATGGCTGTCGTGCTCTCTGGATTGAACCAGTTCTTCTTTTTTCGCTATCCCTCTGTTGGCGTAAGCGGATTCGTTGCGGTACTGATATCATTGCCCTTGGGTCGCACATGGGCTTCAGTGCGTTGTTCTCGATGCAGGCCATTTTCTGGTCTTATGCACTGTCATGTTAATAGATGATCCCTAACTGGCGCATTTTCGGTCTTTCTCTCAACCCTGGTCCGTTCAATATCAAGGAACATGTGCTCTTAACGACCATGGCCACCGTTGCCGCTGGATGTACGCATTTGTATCCATCTACTTGGCTGTGCTGATTGATCATGAGAACAGCGGCATATGCGGTATGGTTTGGTTGTTCATGATCTCCAAATCTAATTTGTCTTTCAGACGGATATTATTGCCGTTCAACGGGTATACTACAAACAGACGTTTAACTTTAGTTGTAAGTTCACATAGTCAACGTATCGATCAGCGGTGTGCTCACCATCGCAATCGTGACATATTATCCCTTATTCATCTCTTTACTCCACTAATATTCTCGTAATCGTCCACCCACGGTCACTGTGATCGATCTCCGTTTCTCCGGTATCCTCGCTTGACTACACATCTTATCTGCTCCAATATGGATCGTAGACCAATGGATGTTGGTGATGTCCACGCAATTGCTTGGATTTTCCCTGGGAGGTATATTGCGGCGTTTCCTGGTCCAGCCCCCCTCTATGAGTATGAAATTTACTTCTCAGGGAACCTTTTATTCATGGATGTTATCCTCGCAGTCTGGCCTGCCAACCTCGTATCCTGTGCTTTATTTAACACACTTCATGCCACTTCCTACGCTGGCATGGGTACTCGAGGTGGCATCTCACGCACACGCTTTTTCCTGTATGTATGGGCAGTTAGCGGATGCTGGTACCTGTTTCCTGGGTATCTTTTCCAGGCGCTGTCCTACTTCACCTGGGTGTGCTGGATTGCTCCGAACAATATTGTAGTAAACCAGCTCTTCGGATACTCCCATGGCTTGGGGATGAGTTTGATCACATTTGACTGGGCGCAGATATCCTATGTAGGTAAGCATGTTTCTGTGGCATTGGTTTATTTGCGGATGTATTGATCGTGATTAGGTAGTCCCCTCGCAACCCCTTGGTGGGCCCAAGCTAACGTCGTCGGCAGCTTCATATTCTTCATCTGTGCGTCTGTTCCCTTTCCTTCACAGAACTGTTGCATATGAGCATGTAGGGTTCGTCACACCTTTAATCTACTATACCAATACCTGGTACAGTGGATACTTGCCGTATGTATTGAATCCCACCCATTGATGTCGGTGTCGCTAAACAGGTTTCTAACAGCTTGTCATCACGCACAGCCTGGGATAATACTGGAAATACCTACAACGTCAGTCGGATCATCAACGCCGATGCCTCGTTCAACCTCACCGCGTACGAGAAATACAGTCCACTTTTTCTTCCGTACGTCCAGGTGCTTTATGTTCACGTCTGATTTTGATGTTCATAATAACGTAGTACGACCTTTGCTGTGTCTTACGGACTGTCGTTTGCATCCATTACCGCGACGCTGACACATGCGCTCCTCTATTTTCGCAAACAGATTTGGACCCAAGGAAAGCGCTCGATGAAAGAGCAACCTGATGTTCATGCACGTTTGATGTCCGTGTATAAGCAAGTCCCTGAGTGGTGGTATGGTATCATCCTCGGTAGGTCATGTTCGTATCTAGGTTCCTGGACAAATCAGCTCATGCGTTCAATCTGCAGTGACAATGATCGTGTTTGGTATCATTTTGATTGAGGAGTGGCATACCGAATTCCCGGTCTGGGGTTTCTTGCTATCGTTGGTGATTGGTACGTACTCCTTGAATATCGATAAATTATGCCCATTAGTTCTATTCCTTCACAATAAGCCTTCTTCTACGTCATCCCGATCGGAATGATTCAAGCTATTACCAACCAGCAGATTGGTCTAAAGTATGTTTGTTCGCCTCATTATCTGTCCTGTCCTCTTACTGTTCGTAGTGTAATTACAGAGTTAATAGTTGGGTACGCCCTTCCTGGTCGGCCGATTGCGATGATGATGTTCAAGACGTGGGGTTACATCACCATGGCCCAAGGTACACATTGTTTCTGAGAACGGTCTTGGTCTGACTTGGACATAGCCCTTTCATTTTCCTCTGATTTCAAGCTTGGTCATTACATGAAGGTTCCCCCTCGTGCAATGTTCTGGTGTACGCCCTGTCTATCTCATGTCTAATCCAATTACTGAAACACACCCAAGGCCAAGTGGCGGCCACGATGGTCGCTGGAACGGTCCAACTTGGGGTGCAGGCGTGGGTGTTCACAAATATTCCCGATATATGCAGCCCGAAGCAGAGGAATGGGTTCATCTGCCCAGGTACAGAAGTGTTTGGTACAGCCAGCATTGTCTGGGGGGTCATTGGTCCTATGAGGGTGTTCTCACCCGGCCAGATTTATAGTGGTATGTGATATATCTTGCATCGAGCCGGTCGGGATAACATAAGCTGACATGGGGAGCAGGATTGACATACTTCTTCCTCATCGGAGCTATTTGCCCGACGATTGTGTACCTGATCGACCGCAAGTGGCCTAATAGCTTCGTCCGCTATATCAAGTGCGCCAGTCTTACTTTGATGGACATTGCTTGCGTTTACGTTCGGCATGTCATGTGGCCAGTTTCCCCGTCATCTTTAGTGGTGTCGGGGCTATCCCACCTGCGAGCGCGGTGAACTACGTTACGTGGGCGATCGTTGGTTTCATCTTCAACTACTATATCCGGAGGCGACACTTTTCGTGGTGGGTCAAGTACAATTGTATGTCTCGAGTCGTGTGTCGGAACGATGCTTGAACGGCGCTGACATTACTCTGCGTGGACAGACGTTTTGTCCGCTGCCCTGGACTCTGGCGTCGCCTTTTCGATCATCTTCATCTTTTTCGTCCTCCAGTATCCCAAGAACGGGACGATTGGAGCAAACACTGTACAATCGTGGTGGGGAAATACGGTATTTTCCAAGACGGCGGATGGAATGGGGTTGCCATACAAGACGGTACCTAACGGTGGCACGTTTGGGTGAGTTTTTGCGTAGTCTGGTTGCATGTCGATATGTTAATTATGCGTTGTCTTTCCTGCAGACCAGCAACGTGGTAAATTTTTGTGCGTGTTATGTATTATAGTATGTATGTACTGTTTTTGCCTAGCTTGAGACAAACTCTTGGACCGGCGGCCGTGATATGATAGTATCAGTTACTATGTTTGTTTATTTCAGTTCGATCTAGAATTTCAGGCCTAGTTTGGGGCATGGGTTGCTGTATATAGTCCGGTTTAAAAAAATGTTAACAGGCTGCGCAGCAAATACTGGCCCAGGGCGGTGTCATTCCATATACCTCAAGCTACTAAGGTGTCTGTCTGAATGAGCGCGAAACAATTTCTAGAATGACTCGGACGAATCCGGAGTCCCGATTCCATCCAGTAAAACAGTCTCAATTACATAGGTGGGAAGTTAGCATTCCAAGAACCAGGCTCAGGCCGGTCTGCCTAGTACGGGGTGCAAGATTCGAATCAGGATGGCTTGGAGTCCAATTTGCAGCGCTTGGTTGTCTCATTAGCATGACTATAATTCTGAAGCCCACTTGTTGGGTATGTCCCAGTGGGACAGAGTGGACTTGGTCCAACTACAAGTGCTCATGTGACTTTTTGTCTCCAAATTCAAGAATATTCTGTATGCGAGCCTCGTATATGCATCAATGATTCCTTGCATTGTTCTCGGCATTGTGGTATCCATTGGAACCTGACTCTTACTCAGACCTTGAAGGGTTCTATTGGAATGTACGAAGAAACGAAACGATGGCAAATTAATCGATACATGAAACTTCGCGCGAATGATGGAATCTTACGTTGATTTATTCTTTCCATCTCCTGTGCCTTCCAACTCCACCTTCCATATGCACTACGCTTCTCATTGCGTATAATACTCATACAAAATATTGACTCACTGATTTTTCATAAACTAGAATTCATGCGAGAGCTGTTTCGGCGTGATACCACAACGTAGTAAAGACGCAGTTAGCCCATACCCGTGAGGTTACATTTGCAAAGGTTACCCAAGGTCGAGACGAGATTATGGATGGGAACTTTCGAATAGAGGCCAGGATCCGGGGACGATTCAGTTAAGAGCGGGGGGAAGATGTGACACCAGCGCGCTGGTCCATGTGGGGTTTTGTGTCCGGGGCCTGTTAGTACGAAGTTTGCTTGGACTCCAAAGTTCAACGACCCGGGATGGACTCGGACTCCGAACGTTTTTCGGCTGTTGCCGACGTCCCACCATCCAATTGCGGGTGTCTTTCAACCTCCTACGTGGTCGTGAATATGGGCTCATGGCTACTCAGTCATACAACCCGATTAATCTAGCATGGAAGGCCCCTCATGCTCAATACTGATGTTGAGACCCACTACATAGGTGAGCAAGTTCTTGGGAAATTACAAGTAGGTGAGGTGGAATCTACCACTGGCATGGTCGACACGAAGGAATAATCAAGGTGATATATATGCATACTCATACGAATATTACCATTCATGCTCGCAGTGTCGCACGGCTATCTTGCTTTCTGAATGGAGCTGGTACATCCTTTCCCTCCATCAGCTGTTAATTCATCGCAGTATTGCATCAGCCAAGTATCGTGCGTTTTTCCTTGCCATAAATTTGATTACTGATCTCATTCATCCTCATGTATTTGTGGTTCTAGGCGTGATTTTCCACATGCTGTATCATTCGTTTGGAAATTCTGAATGTGAACAATGGCATGTATGGTGCCCTTGCGTACAAACGTTCTGCCCGTAGAACGGTTTCACTTTCTCTTCCATTATTACCCTCTACACCTAGAAATTCAACTGTGTATCTCATTTGTGACCCGGCAAGAGCACATCTTTACACGTTGCTTGCGGTTGCGAGACGGCACCATCATTTATGTAAAAGAAGAGGAAGACATCGTCATGGCAAGCATGCTTCTGCACGGTTGAGGAAATTACCAGCTGATATTTTGCTACTACATGTCCGTGGATGGATGGTTGACTTCAAAAACAATGGGTGGGTACAGATCATCGTGATGGGCCTACAGACTCGGCATGCTAACCATTTACTGACTCCAGACAACGCAAGGCAGATCGATATTGACCCGGGGAGTAGACGCAGAATATGCTCGCTCGTTTTTACAGAGTACTCCAGACATCTCTTGAGTGGTGGGGAAGAAGGAATGATTCGACAATGGTGTATCGAAGATGGGACCGAGGTCGGAAATTCGATTAGAGCAAGCAGTCATATCCGGGCAATTGCACTCTCGAGTGATTGCAAATCGATCATCAGCAGCGGGGGGACGTGGGGCATTGTACGGGACGGAAATACCCATCAAAAAGTGCTTCAAAAGGTGGACGGACACTCGGATTGAGCCAGTGCAGTTGATGTTTCTCTAGACTCAACTAGACTCGCAACAAGTGGAATGGATGGGAAAGTGTTCATTTGGAACATTTGGAACTGCAGACGACTCGTCGGCCCACTCGAACACGAGCAAGGGTGTTTCAACAACTAGATTCTCACCGGATGGGGATCGCGTGGCTACCGCTACTTGGGCTTCGAATCACCGCGGATCTACGACGCGCAGGCTGGACAGCTCTTAAGAGACTTCCCAGTCGCATGCGCATCTACCAATCCAATCGCTCGGTCTAGTGATTCCCAGCGCATCTTTGCGCTAACCTCGGATTGCGGCAGAGCTACGCAAATTTTCGTCGATACTCGCACCTTCCTCTCCCAATGGGAAATACCTGGCGGTCAGGGTACACTGGGGTCCCTCACCTTACCTAGCAATGGCAGATTTATCGCTCCCTTCATCGGTTGCTCCCTAACGTTTTGGGATACTTCCACACGGAGATAGTTTGGACCCATTTTCGATCACCCCAGCCCACTGGCATCCATTACACTTTCATTGGATAATAACCGTGTTGCAACTGGGAGCGACGATGGATTGATCACCATTCGCAATCTCGATGACATCATCCCTCTGAACTATCTTGGTGGCCGACGGGTTGTGCAACCACAGCCTAGGAAGGTCGTTAGCACTCAGCTACAAATTGACGTTCTCCATCGTGACGTTGGTGCGTTATTTGGAAATTCATCTCATGTTAAACTAACCTTCGATCCAATCCAGACGAACTGAAGAGATCGGTCTATCAGTTGAACAACTGCCCCTACGTACCAGCTGCTCCACCACACGTTTCTTGCGGCACCTACCGCATCAAGAACATCACCGCCGATGTATACCTCACGCGCCCGCAATGCATTACTGCCATGGTTGCTGTGCGACCACTAGATCCTTCCAATGATTCTCAGAAGGTTCGTTGTGTTGGGCTCAGTTAAATCTACGTGCGCTACAGCATTTATTTACAGTGGTCTATATCTCATGTCGAAGATGGAGCCTACAGCATCGTGGGTCGCAGGGGCAGCTCGAAGGTGCAATTCAGCACTCGAAATGGGCACGAATTAGTTTGTGTTCCAGATGGCGGCCATATCGGCTGGACGTTTGAATCCAGGGGAAATGCAATGTGTGAGCTTTTGTCCTGTATCACTCATATCTTTAACTTACTTATCCATCCAGGATTGGAAACGCCATAGACGCGATGGCTATCCATCTCGCACAGAACCATCAGCATGCAAGCTAATCGCTGTCATCTAGCTATTCGCTCGCGACTAAAGCTGTTCCAAACTCCACATAGGCCTCTGTTTCGCTGCGTGGTGCATGTATCTTCGATTAAATCATTTCATATACACATTGACCTTTTCGCAGAATAGTCAGAACCAGCGCTGGGTCCTGGAACGCACCCAGCTGAGCTGTGCTAGTGGGATGAACAGGGAATCGGGACGTTGTGCAGTGCTCACGCACGAGTACGTACCAGATGACTTGCCTCCCTTCACTATGAATGCGACAGTTCGGCTTGCGCGCTGCTGTGCAAGTAGAAAGTCAGTGTTCGTTTAGCATCCAGGTTAGGGATATTCACATGGCTCCTGTTAATACCTTCACTCCTCATCACACTGCTAGTACTAGTGATGTCCGAAGGTAGACTATATCTGTGTAAGAGAGCAAGAGCAACTTTGCTTATCATATGGAAGCCGCCTTGGGAGGTGGCTACACTCAGAGCGACAGGCAGGACGGAACGAGCACGAGTGTGATATAGACGACAAGAGAAAACGGGGGAAAACAAGATGGGCTGGACGTGTTACACAGGTCCAGCTTATGTACGTGTCTAGTGGTGCAGTGATGTCAGCATGTCTCCCGTTTGGCATACTGAACAGTGAAATGGCGTCATCGGGATACCAAACGGGGAGGTATGGCATCCAATCAGGGTCTGCTTCCGTGCCGGTAAGCCGATGTAGGCTTACATCATAGATCCATGGCACGCCAGTACTTGTGTGACAATTGCACAATGCAGGCACTGGACCTGGTGTTCTTCCTCGTGCGTACACGAGGTTCTTGCGTACTACGCATATCCGAAGTGATCACATAGCTAGGTTCGTTATTCCGGTCTTTGTCACCGGGTCATGTACTACGTCGAACAAGGGCTACACAACGGAGGCTCCGAAACCTGACATTTACTATATCGGATCCACATGCCATTGGATGTAGCAACTTCTATCTTGCAACACCAGGAGGTACAGGGCAATTCGACAACGTCGAGTCATCATGAGCTATATTCACAACTTAAACCACCGAAAATAAGGAACTTCAGTGCATCAGCGCCCCTCTTGGCTTCCGCAACGACTCTGCGATTCCCAGGAATGTCTCTGCAAGTTGGACCTAGTGTAGTATGAGGGAGGATTTGATCAGCATGCGCCTAAAAGTAACCAGACGTGTACACCTACCGTATCAAGGGCTTGTGTATATGACGAGAGGACGGTCGTAGCGGCGGGCGCGAGCGGATCTCTTGGTGCGCTGTTCTGAGCATCGCGGGAAATTTCCGCCATACGACGCAGATACATCGAAGAGCCGTCTGGACCAAATGACACAGCATGGAATGAGACCGCCTTTCTGTGTTTCCAAGAGAATGGGCGTTGGCTCCAGTCACATGGCAAGTACAAATGATAGCGCTTACCCAAGCCTGACGGCGGTACGGCAGAGATCTTGCATCACATCATCTCTAATGCTACATTCGCCATCTGACAGGAAGATGATGACTGGGGACCTGTGGCGACTGATGTTAAAGGCATAAGAAGGTAGAGTTGAAAAGTGTACCTTTCTGTGCTCCAACTTTGCTCCATAATCGCTTGGGCTTGTCCAATGGCAAGAGTAAAATTCGTGCTACCATTGGTACCAAAACCAAGCAGAGCGTCCAATAACTGGTCCGGAGTGCTCGCGAAGTCATTCATGATTGGTTTTACGACAGTATGGTCAAACAGTAGTACACTGTATGAGTCCCTTCGAGCGGCATTCGAACCTGCAACGACTGCAGCACGTGCTGTCCAAAAACCATACAGTGACGATAGGACAGCGCCATATCTGTTGTTCGCATGAGCACTAATTCGAGCAGTCGCCGGCGTGTTAGGGAGTGGCTTTCGGTCATCAAAACTCATTGAACCCGAGCTATTCATGGGGAAAATAATGAGTGAGTCTAACCACACGACATGAGAATGAGAATGAGCTTACTGGTCAGCGACAAAGATCCTATCACAGTCGAATCAGGTCAAAATTTGTGAGAACATTTAAGCATGGGGCTGAGAAAACTCACACATGGAAGGCTTGTTGCATTACAATTGGATTCCTGCATGTGAATTGATGCCCGTCCTGCGAGATGTGACCCATCCCCGCAGGAGCGGTGTTGGGGTTCGATGGTGCATGGAAAATAGGCAAAACACAGTAGGAAGGTATAGCTGCACCCCCACCAGCAATTGTGTGCTCCGGACCTACAATACAAGAGTGAGAACAACCAGCTGCGGATGGCTGCTCGCATACCTGCACACATGGCATCACTATCAATCCATATCAGCTATCGTCCATCCAGAAGAGAAAAATAGAGCCAGGCATACCATTTCGCAAAGTTTGTTTGCTCTTCTCGCGAGTATGGGTCCTTGAAACCTGTCCCAGATGACACAGATATGATCCGGCAATGTAGATACATACATACCGGTTCGCTTCCAGAACAGCCCGTGCGTGAGTACATCCTTTGGTCGGTCGGGATTAGGCTGTAACCTTTTCGTGAGGTGCTGCACCTCGTCATTACCTGCACATGCCGCCTCATCATCCGCACGACAGTAGTCAATGTGTACGTGGCGTCCCATCGCCGAACAAACAAGGTTACACATCATCGGTGCACGTTCATCGTTGGTAGAGAATTTGCGTCCTTCGATTTCAAGAAGCATGTCGTCTGGGCCATCTATGGTCCAGCGGGTATGCGACATGGATCCATGGCGGGTCTCATGCACTTGTTGTGGGTGGCCTGTGAGCAAGTTGTTAGCACACATAAAAGTTCTACTTATACAACATACCAAGGGGTAATGTGCAAAAATAACCGCAATTATCACATCTGAAGGATTGTCAGGTGGTAAAATATATGTAGAGTATACAACAGCCTCACTTGGCTTCGCAAAAGTGAACCACTTTCTTATCCATGCTGTGGTTGTGAGGTCCTTTGTGATTTGTTGCGCCCGGGGGAATTGGCTTGGTGCATTTCAAGCGTTTTGCAACTGCGTTGGTCAGTCACCATCAGACCAGCGTGGGAAACACACAAGTATGCAAACGAACCTTGTGAATACTATGAAGAATGAGAATCAAAGTGTACCTATGGCATGCAAATAACATACCTTGGTGTACCGAAACATTTCATTTCTGCCCGCAAATGTCGCTTCAATCGAGTGCGGTGCCGTCTCGATCTCGCATATTCCTGGGGCAGCACATACGGCAATGCACAAGTGTTCTTGTCTGCGCTTCCCTGATCATGTATGGACCCCTGACTACAGCGAAAAGAACACACCCGCACAGATGAATGGCACTGGGGTCAAGACCATGCATGTGGTCTTGGTCTGCACATAGGCGTTTACACAATTGGCACCTAATAGAACAGAACCGGGCATCACATCGATGGAACGGATGGTCAACGTCACTTCGAAACATAATGAGATAAAGCATTTCTGTGAGAAGAGAAACTACCTTGGGATTGAGCATGTCCCAGGACACGAATATAGACTTTCGTCAACCAATTGCACGTTAAACAAATCGCATGGCTAGAATGGGGGAATGGTTCAGAACTATTATTTCCAATGATCTAAAGAACCATCCACCTTCCCACAAGCATGAACAGGCGCTGCGCAGAGGTGGTTCTCATTGGAGTGGTCGATCACCTTCTCATTGTTAGAGTTAAATCAACCACCCTCAAGCGGATATACATACATTCACGCAGACACCCAGGCATCCATGCCTTCCAGAAAATTTGCACGATTTACCACACAAGTGTCGGTTTGGGATGCATCTGCAAAAGTACGTGAGCAGGGAAACCGGAAGCTACAAATACGCACATATGCTTTCCTGCATGGCCCGCACTAGAACCACGAAATCAATACCATATGTGAGATATGATGGCCCAATATTACTCACCTTATTGAACATAGCTGATGGGCCTCCGGGTCAAGCGCGAAGCAAAAGCCACACTCATGGACACAAGCATGGTCAGATTGACAGTTGTGCGGACTCTCGTGCATCTGGCTTTGTACACACCGCAGCTGACACTCCGTACATGTCAGCCCACATAGTTGCACACTACCTTTCAAGTCCATGATAGCGCTCTCAAAGTGACGTTTCAGATCATCGATGCTCGCGTGGGTCCCGCCACCAACAGGAACTGCCTGGAACCGTGAGAGGTTCTGGCCCAGCCATTCTTGTACGTGAGCGATCCGCAAGTTCACAATATTATCGAGATACCGTGTCAAACCTGCGATCCATTCGTCTTCAGTGACGTATTGACGGGATCTATGGTCCTCCCAAGTAGTCCGAAGTGTGGTCAGTGTCCCTTCGCGTGACAGGGTCTGATTTCCCCCACCACCAATGAACAGTTCGTGGGGAGTATCAGGTAGGTCGATTACTGTGTCTGTGTCTAGATTCTGCACAAACGGGTTCGTAATTAGCATGGAGGGTAGGTTGCATGTAAACATGGGTTCACTTTCAAAGGCTCGCGCTCTGGGTAAACCTCTGCATATCCAAAGGCGAGTGCGTTAGCAAGGAGTGTCAAGATCAGGTGTGAGCGGTGAGACGCCATGGTTTCTATATGCCAAAGCAGTCACTTTCACTTTTGCCTGATTAGGAAAACAAGTATCAACATACGGGACATAGCTCCCCAATCGTTCGCCTTAAACAATGAACGAGTCCATAAGTCAGTACGATATCCTCGACTTCTGATGAACCATTCTTACCTTCAACTTGGCCATCAACGTTTTCACCAAATGCAAAAACTCTCCTGCAGACTGGTGCGTGATTGGCTGCTGGTCCAACTGTCGCTTCAGTGCCGGGAACAGCTTGTAGAATTCCTTCGACTCGATTACCGGCCTATTTGCAAAATTAGTGGCATGAATAATTCCATTCGACTATGTGTGGCTTACCATGGCACGATACTTAATTTTCCAGCATGAAGTCGAGAGATGAAATTTTCCTCTTGTTCATCTTGAACAATTTGTTGGAATTTAAGATGAAACCTAAGAGTGAAGATGTCAAGAAATATAAGTGGTTTTATATAGAACAGACCAAAGGTGGCCATTGCTTACTCTTTGGTGATGTCTGCCTTGTCTGAGTCAACAACATCCTAAGCGAGAACAGAAGGGTGTCAGATAAGTGATATCGTGTGGAAGCAAATGCAAACTGCAGCAGACATACCTTGATGATGATGACCAGAGCGGACTGGAATAGCGACGGATTAGCCTTTGGATCTAACACAGTTGAGCTCGACTGAAATGACTGGAAGAGCCCAGTAATATCTCGACTGAGGGAAAAGTTGTTTCGGAACAATACCTGAAAGATGAAATATCGTCAGTTGGTCTCCACCTAGTCTATCGCACTCACCAAGTTAGATACAGCAGTGTTAAACAAAACAAGCAAGGTGTCTTCTTGAGCAGACCGTTCAATACTGTGTACACCTGGCGACGAAGTGTTCACATACAAAATGAGAAGGTGAAATATATGGAATTGACCTTCAAAATCAAGCGCAACGATCAAAGCTTCCTTCGTAGGTGTAACTGACATCCAAACTCCCTCGGTTGTCCGCATGGCTGACCCAGCGAATGACGTGTCAACAAGGTGGTTCAATGCAAAACTCTTTCCAACCGACTGTTCTCCCATCGAAGAGACCACTCTGACCGGCTAGCACAAACACCATGACTAAACATAGTCTTGATGAGGAATCTGACACACACCTTGAATGCCATATATGACTGGAACAGCGATTCGTACCACCCGAAGGACAAGCTGTCCACGATATGGTTTACATCCGCACCCAATAACGATATTTCCAGCTCCGGCGAATAGACACCATCTTTGAGTGGCACGAACCGATTTTCTCTCGCCACGGCAAGGTGGATCGGGATCAAACACAATAGATCGACAAGCCATTCGCCCCCACGGTAAGTGGTGACATTCCATGTGAGAGTACTTGTCAGGTTCTTTTGCTCCCCTTCCCCGCACAGTTCATCGGCGAAGACGGAGAATGCAGTGGCTCTGACTCGAATAGACTTGAGCACGTCCCCAGTTGGCTTCTTTGCCGCCCTCTCAAACGTGTTGATCATCTCTGCGAAATACGGTGCATATCGTGTATGATCATGGTCTGTCACGAACACAAGCGTCCGCGGACTCCGGAGGCTCGAAGAGGAAATTGTTTCGCGTTGTACTGCTGACAGGACTGGGAAACGAGTCCAGACTTCAGCATGACAATCGATGAGGCAGTTGTGTATGGGTGCATGCGCAGCCTCACGTCGTGCGGATGAACCATACTCGCCCTTTCTCTTGATTGCAAATAATGTCACCTTTCGAGTAATATCCAACGCATGCGATCGGCATGTGTGTGCTTCAAAATCGAGCACGGCAACATGTACCGCCGATCGATTGATTAATGATGTTGCGACAAGACTGTCTTGAACAGTGAGAGGGCCCAAGTCGAGCAGAGTTCCTTCCGTTGAACCAAAGGTACTCCAGTGATATGCCGTCACGAACATGTCATTCCCCCGGGCTTGCGAAACCAATAAACAAGCACCATCAGGCGTCGAGTTCACTCTGGATGGAACCTGATCAAGCTGTAACGCGGCAGGTCTAGTCATCCCGTCAGCAAAGCACAGGAAACCAAGTGAGAAACACACCGAAATTGACGTGTCACTAGAGAAAATACCCTTGCCTGCGCACGCGAATCGACCAACAACAATTCCTCGCTTCCGCTTACAAAGCACGCATGATGAATAGCGGGTACATCAGAATACCACTGATGCAGGTGGATTGGGCTTCCTGAAGCCTGAAACCGCATATCATCGAACACGAAAATGTGCAGAAGTAGCTGGCCGAATGACTAGTAAGGCAACCGGGGCAGCCACAGCAATGTAACTTTCGAACACGTACTTTGTCTGATGACACGATAGCCAGCATTTTCTTCACTTCATCGTACGCCAACTGAAATTCGTGCCCAATTTTATCACGATGGAGTTGCTTCCTGCGGCCACATGCAATCGCGTTGTTCATTTTCGAGAGAGAATCAAGGTAAACATTCAGGTCCCCCACACGATCGGTGACGATCAGTAAGAGTTTGTCTCCTTCAAGGAGCTGCGCCCGTCTGGGCACCCGAAATAAAAGGGTCCATTTCAGTGAGTCTAGTTTCCACAACAATGAAACCGACGCACATCACAGTGTGGCCCAACGACAAATGAAACTTGTGTGTGTACGTAAAACGTGGGGAGGGTATTGCATTTGGATTCAGCTGGAACTCCTGCTGATCTTGTTCTGTCAGATTCATTACACGCACTGTATAAATCGACGTTGGATCCTGTATTGACTCTTCGGAACCCGATATACGATATTGTGGTGAAGAGTCCATCCGATACGAGTTGACCTTCCGTGTGTCTTCAACGCCAGTTATGATCAATGTGTGTCTGGAAGTAATGACGTCAGTTCTAGTTCAGTGAGACCATCATGGATATGACTTGCATGTGCGGGGAGCGTGCGGACAGGCTATTGAGCTGTTTAATCAACTTCACCCTCAAGTCACATTGTTCCTCTTTCACACGACTACCGTGTTTGAGCTTGATCTGCTTGATACAGTCCTCCTCTTGTATCTTGTGTACTGATGTCGTGAGCTCCTCGGTCGTCCTTGTGATGCAACCCTCCAAATGCGTAAACGCGCTCTGTTTCGCCTCGTCCGCCAGAGGCTTGAACGCACTGTACTCTGCGAACTGCTCCAAGTCCTGCTCCAGCTGTATTAGAAATTGGCTGTCCGTGATTTTCCGCACCGCATCCTTGGCAATGCGAACCATATCGTCTATCTTGCCTGCTGCTTGATTACCTCCAAATACTTTGTTCCATACACCACGGATGCCCCACTTCATTGATTTCAGGATTGATGTAATGTGCTTCTCTCTACTGTCGCCAGGCCCACTGTCAGCGTTTGCCGTGGCCAGCTCTGACTCTCCCACCAGTACTGCCTCCAATATTGGCACGTAGACTTGTTTGTCGAATTCGATGGGCTTCTTAATCAAGAGTGGCTTCAATTCCTTGAACAGACATATTCGATCCTTAGCCTCCTTGAAAACGCTGTTGTCGATTATTTGAAACGGTCGAGGGAGCTGCGCGGCAATTGCATCCTTTGCTCTGGGATATTGAGCGAGGAACGCTGAGACGGGTTCTGTTGTGACCATGATAATCGATTTCAACCCTGCAGTAAACCAACATACCTGAATTTTCGACAGGTTTTTCGCCCTCTTCCGCTTTGAAAACAAAAATCCCCCGATCAAAGCATCTAGCAAATTAATGAGTATACCGACAATCCAAGTGTAAGACACGGGCCACCTACGGGTACCGATGCAACACCTCGTCCAGAGTTGCTTCAAAGATCGACCTGCGGAGTCTTGGCAGCTCCTGTTCCAATCTTATGGCCATATCGTCACCCTCCTTCTTGATGTCCGAATCCACAATGCTTTGTACAGAAGCGGATTCAACTTTCCACCCCTTACATTCCTGGGGAAACCGTTTCTCCAGTCCAGAACAGACCAAGATGTTTAAGGCATCCTCATCCAGCTTCTCATTTAGACGAACACGGTTGGATGTCCTGCCGGCGCAAGATGAAATGCGTAATGGTATATTTATCATATAATGAATGCGCTTACAGGCATGAATATAATTGCAAGGGAGTTATCGTACGTAATTTGAAGCTTTTCTGTGTGACCTTCGCCTGCCGATGTTCCACTGTCATGAATCCTTGTGCTGTTTCGCCC
The DNA here is from genome assembly GCA_038094595.1 of Pulveroboletus aff. annulatus. Taxonomy (NCBI): domain Eukaryota; kingdom Fungi; phylum Basidiomycota; class Agaricomycetes; order Boletales; family Boletaceae; genus Pulveroboletus; species Pulveroboletus aff. annulatus. The sequence goes on from JBBPTX010000371.1 coordinate 25,167, forward strand.
CAGAGCAGAGTTGGTACGATTGATCCAGGATTGATCAGGTCCGAATCTTCAGTGGGTACCTCTGGAAGCGCAATGGCCTGCGAAACAGCCTAAAATTATGCCGTCGATACCAGTTTCAACTGCTGGAAGAAAGGAGGTCACTGCAAGACTGACCGTGAAGCCATCACGAACGGTCACCGACTCATCCTGTTCATTGGTTTGGGAAACTTCGAGCTCTAAAAATCGGTTCAATTCAATGATACTTTTTTCGTTGTCATTTTCGTCGTCTCCTTCGCTCCATAGGATGGTTTGTGCGTGCTCCGATGAGATCAGAGAAACGACTTGATCACACATCTTTGTTAGGTACCTTTGTAGAAGGATCTCAATAATCAGACAGAGTAACAGTTAATTTGGGCGAACCTCATGAATGTGGTACGATTGCTGCGAACGGAAGGTGGTGCCGAATCGTCCCAGGTTGTTTGCTCTGGCCAGTAAAGGACGAATACTCGGTGAGAATCCCCTGTTTTCTCTTGTGGCGTGACAATGTACAAGCCCGAACGAAGAGTCGGTTGCATGCGCGCATTCATATCAGAGCCAATAAGAAGCTGTGTAGCACTGTTGGAATATAGTTAAATTTATGGTGAACAAACAGTCCGCAGCGGTGACATACATGTTCGCATCGATGGCTCCGAGCTGCGAGAGGAAACGAACAAGCTCCTTTTTGCTCCCGTAGATACCAACAGGTTTGATGGTATACTTGTCAAGGGCCTTGAAGTTAACTCTGGTCATCGACAAATATGCACCGGGGCAAACACTATTTATAAACGCCTCGAGCGAATTTTGGGATATGATGATTTTATCGACTAATGCTGGATCAACAACCGATATTTCGAGTACGGCGAGCCATTGGGACTCACCGAGACCACCACTGCCCTGCTCTGAGACAAGGTCAAGGATACGATACATGCCTTTGACGGAATAGGCCATGTCTAATTCATCATGTTGGATAGAGGTAGAGTCTATATCCATCTGCCGATGCACGATTAAGTTTCAGATTCTACTTAAAGTCGGGCTGGGTAACACACCTGACCATCTGAAAAGGTTTCCTCAGTGACAGTTTCTAGTATAAGCGCCATTAGACCCAGCGATCGAAAATTTAAAAGCTCGCAGAAGACATACCATCCACTTTTCGTTTGTCCATGTCAAGCTGGCTCAGGCTGTTCGCTGTGGTAAAATAGTCAGAGTCGGAGGTACTATCATGGCGAAAGAGATCGGGAGGTTTCTGGGATGAAGCCGTTGCGTCCATGAATGTGGGTCTCTGACAGCAGGCTTGTACTAGTAGTGCATCGCAAGGACGATGGTCTTAAAAGAAGGTAACCATTGGCACGAGGTCGGTCATCAGGAGCCCCGCCGGGACTACACGAGCCAAATGCCGCTGCGGTATCTTGTAGGGAAAAATAAACGGCGAGGACCGCGCCTCCGAGTCATGCCATTCGACCGCAAGCCTGCAGATAATCGATCAATTTCAAACTTCACTGTTGCGGCCACTGGCGTATGGCAGGCTACGAGTTCCCACGGTTCGAACGAAGCTTTCTACTAGTACTAGAAATTACTATGCAGAATCAACATCATAAACTGCACAAATTGACAGCTGCAGTAACTTGGTGAACGTTTTCAATCAACTGGCGCATAAGGGATATACTACCTCGGTAAAAAGACCGGCACTGATTCTCGCAGTGGTTTAGATAACTGCGTGTCGGATCAACTCGGATGGAGGTAGACATACATAGAAACGGAGCTCCGCGTCCCACAGCGAGTATGACCATAACACGATTTTGTGATCGAATTTCTATCTTACAACACTGGAACGTACGCGTACAACGTAAAGACAATTCGGCAAAGTCAAAAGCTCTATCACAATGCCTAGTACAACTTAAACCGCCGAAAACAAGGAGTTTCAGTGCATCAGTGCTCCTCTTGGCTTCCTCAATGACTCTGCGATTCCCAGGAATGTCTCCGCAAGTTGGACCTGTGGTGCGATGTAAGAAGATTCGATCAGCATGTGTTTAAAAGCAACCGGACGTGTACACCCACCGTGTCAAGGGCTTGTGTATATGACGAGAGGACGGTCGTAGCGGCGGGCGCAAGCGGATCTCTTGGTGCGCTGTTTTGGGCATCGCGGGAAATTTCCGCCATACGACGCAGGTACATCGAAGAACCGTCTGGACCAAATGACACGGCATGGAATGAGACAGCCTTTCTGTGTTTCCAAGAGAATGGGCGTTAGCTCCAGTCACATGGCAAGTACAAATGATAGCGCTTACCCCAGCCTGACAGCAGTACGGCAGAGATCTTGCATCACATCATCTCTAATGCTACATTCGCCATCTGACAGGAAGATGATGACTGGGGACCTGTAGCGACTGATGTTAAAGGGATAAGAGTAGGTAGAGTTGTAAAGTGTACCTTTCTGTGCTCCAACTTTGCTCCATAATCGCCTGGGCTTGCCCAATGGCAAGAGTAAAATTCGTGCCGCCATTAGTACCAAAACCAAGCAGAGCGTCCAATAACTGGTCCGGAGTGCTCGCGAAGTCATTCATGATTGGTTTTACGACAGTATGGTCGAACAGTAGTACACTGTAAGCATCCCGTCGAGCGGCACTCGAACCTGCAATGGCTGCAGCACGTGCTGTCCAAAAACCATACAGTGACGACAGGACAGCGCCATATCTGTTGTTCGCATGAGCACTGATTCGAGCAGTCGCCGGCGTGTTAGGGAGTGGCTTTCGGTCATCAAAACCCATTGAACCCGAGCTATTCATGGGGAAAATGATGAGTGAGTCTAACCACACGACATGAAAATGAGAATGAGCTTACTGATCAGCGACAAAGATCCTATCACAATTGTATCAGGTCAACATTTGTGAGAACACCAAGCATGGGGCTGAGAAAACTCACACATGGAAGGCTTGTTGCATTACAATTGGATTCCTGCAGGTGAATTGATGCCCGTCCTGCGAGATGTAACCTACCCCAGCAGGAGTGGTGTTGGGGTTCAATGGTGCATGGAAAATAGGCAAAACACAGTAGGAAGGTATAGCTGCACCCCCACCAGCAATTGTGTGCTCCGGACCTACAATACAAACATGCAGTGAGAACGACCAGCGGCGGGATGGCTGCTCGCATACCTGCACACATGGCATCACTATCAATCCATATCAGCTATCGTCCAACCAGAAGAGAAAACTAGAGCCAAGCATACCATTTCGCAAAGTTTGTTTGTTCTTCTCGCGAGTATGGGTCCTTGAAACCTGTCCCAGATGACACAGATATGATCCGGCAATGTAGATACATACATACCGGTTCGCTTCCAAAACAGCCCGTGCGTGAGTACATCCTTTGGTCGGTCGGGATTAGGCTGTAACCTTTTCGTGAGGTGCTGCACTTCATCATTACCCGCACATGCCGCCTCATCATCCGCACGACAGTAGTCAATGTGTACGTGGCGTCCCATCGCCGAACAAACAAGGTTACACATCATTGGTGCACCTTCATCGTTGGTAGAGAATTTGCGTCCTTCGATTTCAAGAGGCACGTCGTCTGGGCCATCTATGGTCCAGCGGGTACGTGACATAGATCCATGACGCGTCTCATGTTCTTGTTGTGGATGGCCTGTGAGCAAATTGTTAGCACATAAAAAATTATACTTGTACAACATACCAAGGGGTAATGTGCAAAAGTAACCGCAATTATCACATCTGAAGGGTTGTCAGGTGGTAAAAGATGTGTAGAGTATACAGCGGCCTCACTTGGCTTCGCAAAAGTGAACCACTTTCTTATCCATGCTGTGGTTGTGAGGTCCTTTGTGATTTGTTGCGCCCGGGGGAATTGGCTTGGTGCATTTCAAGCGTTTTGCAACTGCGTTGGTCGGTCATCATCAGTCCAGCGTGGGAAGCACACAAGCATGCAAACGAACCTTGCGAATACTATGAAGAATGAGAATCAAAGTGTACCTATGGCATGCAAATAACATACCTTGGTGTACCGAAACATTTCATTTCTGCCCGCAAATGTCGCTTCAATCGAGTGCGGTGCCGTCTCGATCTCGCATATTCCTGGGGCAGCACATACGGCAATGCACAAGTGTTCTTGTCTGCGCTTCCCTGATCATGTATGGACCCCTGACTACAGCGAAAAGAACACACCCGCACAGATGAATGGCACTGGGGTCAAGACCATGCATGTGGTCTTGGTCTGCACATAGGCGTTTACACAATTGGCACCTAATAGAACAGAACCGGGCATCACATCGATGGAACGGATGGTCAACG
>JBBPTX010000372.1:0-29389 GCA_038094595.1 Pulveroboletus aff. annulatus
GAGGAGTATCATCCTGGACGGGAGGCTCAGGTGGGGATCCACCAGACCTAGATGGGGGTGCAGGTGGGGGCGGCGGCGGAGGGGGAGGGGGTGGGGGAGGGAGAGGGGGTGCTAGGGGTGGTGTACCGCTTTGCTGACGCACTGGAGGAGGCGGAGCAACGGGGGGTGATGGTGTCGCGCGGATAACTGGAGGTGGTGGCGGTGGGGCAGGTGGAGAGGTCACCGGCCGAGAAGGTGGAGGAGGGGGAATGTTGAGTCTCACTGGAGGAACTGGGGGCACCGGGTTAGGAGGGGGAACGGAACGCTGTGGAGGCAGTGGAGGGGCAGGGAAACCGGACCGCGGTGGTTGCCTGACAGATGCCTGCGGAGGGGCGTGTGGAGGCTGGGGCGCAGAGTCTCCGTTTGTCGAGGTGACGCTATCTGAAGCAGTATGAGCGCCTCGCCGAGGAGCTGGTGGTGGCGGTGGCTTCTTCTTCGTTGCCGGTCCTGCTGCGTCCGCAACATCGGTACCTTGCTTTGCCTGACGGAAAAAGTCATGGATGAAGTCTTTATTTTTCTCAATGATTTCCGCAGTGACCCCCCGATCCTCAAGGTCCCGAACAAGCGAAAGCCACGATTCGTCGACATTATTGCTTGTAAATCCCTTCTCTTCATCGTATCCGACATGTGCCACATGCTGGAATGAACCTGCTTGGGGGCCCGAGATCATTGACTTGTCAATCTTTCCGCCTTTCTTGACCTTCTTTGGCTCCGGAGAAACTTTGGTTGCTGACAACAAATGAACATTTAGATTGCTGGGAGTGATCCCTCGCGCACCTTTGTCCGCCTTGCGATTCGTGACCTTTTTGTAAAACAACGTTGCATCTTTCTCGTCGGCAAACACGACGCCGATCATGCAGTCCTGCAGATAGTGTGTGGGTAAATAATTATTTCCGGGTCAAGTGAGAAACTCACGTCGCCGGCAAAAGAGTGGAAGAATGGTCGGTCCTTGTAGTACTCGAACTGATCATAAAGCTCGTGCTGCCATATGACCTCCCGCGTGCCGGTGAAATCGACGAGCTTGAGTACGAATGCGTCTTTCGACCTGTCATGGGTGAGCGCCAGTGCTCCCTGCAGCCCACCATATGACCATTTGCCACGCTGCGGATGGGCAAAGTAGATGCGTGCGGGTACTGCAGCAAAAATCTTGTTGGATGAGGATGGGATTGCGGAGGTAACCTTTGCTTTCTCTTCCGGGGTCAGTGACTTGGAAGGCATGTCGGTGAAGGTGGTAACGATTCAAGCCCATCTAAGCGTCACTGGATTGATGGCGTGGGACAATATTTTCCTCGCACGACGTCAATCAGACCCGTCGTGTGAGCCCGACTGGCCCCGACGCAGTGCAAATCAACGGATCCGCAGTACCATCAAGAACTACTGGCTACTTCAATTCTGTTGTCGTTCCAAGAGCGCTTGTTTTCTGAATCGGCGGCGTGGCTATCAATGTATGAACTCGAGTGGAAGTTGCTATGTTCCCCTCGATGCTCAGGCTCGCTCCCCTAAGGTGTGCATGCTCATGCCATGTTCAGCTAGCCTCTATAACCAACACCTATCGACTGTCCAGGCTCGACTTAGCAGAGACCAGTCCGGGACTAGTCACCATCCATCCTACTTGTAATGAACGTGAGGTGTTTGAATCATGATCGGATCGGGTGCCCGGTCCAGCACAATCTCACTGAACTTCACAGTCGCTTGTTTCAATCATGTGCTCGTGCCGCACACTACACTTCTCACGTCGAAGTCGGTCAACTATTTGCCACGACGCTGCCAAAGTTCACGTTCAAGTTGGAGGCTTGATGAGATGAGGTTGGGCGCATACCAACGCTGTCGCTGCACGTCTCGGATCTGTGCTCAAGGCTACCACTTTGCGCCGTTCCCTAACTGGTGCTAGCCCAACATCGCATAATTTCTTCCGTACGCAACAGTGGCCTGTGGCCGTGGTGGGCCTTTCGAAAATTTGGACCATCGCAGCCGGCCAGCTCACGAACAATTCTATTGATCCCCATATCCGGCACGATTCCGCTCTTGTCACGGGAGCGACCATCTGTCGTCACATTCTACGTTGTCTCTGAATGGTGCGTTTCCCAGGACTTTTGAGAACAACTCGATAACACGCGTCGAGGTTGGAGATATTTTCTTCATTGGGGTTATGGTTGCTTACTTGGCACACCACAGATCGACATGAGGGACATACCCTCATGTTACACATCTGGTTGCGCAAATTATTGCTTCAGAGATATTCAACCCCCCCCCCCCCCTCCCCTGGATCCATCGGAGTCTCTTCGCCAACGCAAAGCGGACCACCCGAGCCCATCCTCGACATCAGTTTGCACTCGTCCGTCAGGCGTCACGACTCGGCGTGCTCTGGAAAGGGTGGTTTGATGCCTATTGAGCAACGCACTCGGAGGGCTAGATGGTCACAATCGCCATATCATACCTAGATTATTTGGATGATTTCAAGATCGAGCCGTATGTGTCGGCGCTGATTATTTTGGATGCTGCCTGGAAGACCCACTATAAGCGCCTGTCCATGTTCAAGGGGAACCGTGAACGCTGTGCCGATTTTCGACTGGGTGTCAAGTCGTAGGCTGATACGTTAATATTAATTACTGGTAATACAAGTCCCATGCACCCGATTCATCACGATCGATCCTCAACGATCTTGTCTCCTTGTTCCCCGCGTCTTACTACCTGTACTTTGTTTCATACATCATCCGTAAGTTCCAAGCTTGTCTCTTCTACTTTCCGTTCCTTTGTAACAACGTCTCTTACACTTGTCGTGGCCTAAGCCGAAATGTGTCCCTTCCAAGCTGTCACGACCGTTCCACAGGACTGATTTGATGTTTCTCTTCAACAGCGCCAGTGTATCCGGAAATTTGATTGATCCGCAGTCCATCTGCATCATACATCGATTAAAAATGCAATGCCTCTCACCCCATATGGTTTGTACTGCCGAGGCTGACGCGCTAACGATCGCTTGCTTCAAGTTGCCACTCCGATTAATCATTTAATACTGAGTAAATCCATTCCTTTGGAGTAAGAAGATTAGAATAAACACTCAGAATGCACAACGTGTGTCTTCGGATACGTTTTCCCGTCTCCGTTGTATGCACGCACACTTTAATCTTAGAGTCACTAGACCATCTATCGCGACAACCTGAACAGTGTTCTCGACCCTAAGGGTCAGGTACTGTGCATAATACCAGAATTCAACGCACTTTCTCTCAAGTAGAACGGGTCATAGAGGCCATAAGTCACTCGATGGTATACTCTGCTGGTGTCCGAAGGGGGCTATCCAAGTCCATCCTCGATACCTACGAGTGTGCTGCCATCTGTGCGATCCCGCCCGGTACCCTGAGAAGGGTGGTCAGACTCGCCACGATCAGCTTATTCGAGAGGATGAGGATCAAGCACTCCCGAATTGTCACGCTGCACCTGGGAGGTTATCTGGATGATCAATCGAGCCATTGTGTCAGCACCGACTGTTTAAATTGCATTAGTACACTATGGGCAATATTTAGGCAAGTCACAATTTAGACAAGATTTTGAAATCAATACAACAACACTCATGGAGGTGGTGCCTTGCCATGTGGCTGCGAACCAATCATTTACTTGCACATGATGCTCACTCAAATCCGAGGACCTTGTTTTTGACATGTGGTAGCATTTTAAACCCGAGTCAGTACATAGAAGTTCAGTCTGTGTCGTTCAACGCCCGAGGGCTCAGCTTCGGGCCGGACCGGGACAAAGCTGTCCAACGGTCTTGACAACCTCTCACGCTCACCTTGCTCTCCTCGTACAATTGGCACAAGTTTACTCCATCACCCCGCCAGTGCCAGTTGCTGTGGGCCTGGGTCTCAAGTTCCCCGTTGACGTCTGCATGCCATTGCCAGTCTGCCTCCTGCCCACACCTGATCTGATCTACATCAACAATGGTCCGTAACTGGGCATGAATATCTGAACTTGGGGCTGATGTTCACCAGTTTTACAATGTAGGTAGTCCAGAGTACTATTTTGGTGCACCTGCTAGCTATTATGTCCGTACATGTATGAGGAAATCCTTCATCCAGCTAAATCCTAGGAATCTCCAGAGCTTCGACACTAATACAATTAGTAATTATGTCAGTTAGCAGAAGGTTACTGCCGCCTAGCACGCTTCAGCCACCTGGTCGATCGTGTTCATCTCTTTTATGACGTGGACTCACTGCAGATCATGTCAAGTTCTCGTTCTTCAAGCCGTCTATCTGCAGCTTTGACCCCCACCGCTAAAAGTGTGGTCCAATTGCCATATCACCCTAGTCTCAGCGGGGTCCAACTTCGTCAGTTGGAGAGTGAGACCTAGTGAGAGGTCACAAAACGGATAACATAGAGCTGTACAGTATGTCTCTCGTGCACATACATCTCTGTCGGGCTGTCATGCAAATGTGTTCTTGCACGCGTACAGCTTCTCTTCCCTTCATGTTTCTTCCGCTCGGCTCGCTCCCAAAAGTATCCCGGCTTCCCGTTCTCCTGTCCGTTTAATCCCCCACTACACTGCTCTATTCGTTCGTTCGTTCCTAGCAGAACATGGGATATGTCCGTGAGTTACCTCATTCGATGAATTCTTTTTCCTTTCACGACAGCTCGGCCAGAAACTGGCAGTGCACTTTCGGTAACACCACCTGACCGGTGAATCTGGTCGTTGTTCGCACGTTCAATCAGGATGTCGACAGACGCAGACCGCGTTCCTGGGCAGCTTGCCGTGCTGTGGTATCTGCATCGCATAAGCCAGCCACAATTAATTCCTGGTTCTTTGACCGGCGCAATGGGGCTGTTTACATCCTTGGAATTATACTCTTTATTTTGCATGGATGAAAATAGTTGAACCGACACTGCCTTGTTCACGGTCCTGGCTTTTATAACCTCCCCCCCCCCTCCCCCGCTGATTCGGCGCTGAAAATACCTTCATGGCCAATATGTCGAAACAACTCTCTCGTCACCCTTTATTCGCCATCCAGACAGAGTTCTTATCTGTGGATCAACGTATTTCGCTTTCTTACCAACGGGCGAAATTGGTGATGCGAACGTATCGTACGTCTGGCAGGCAATGACTACGACACAATTCTCACATCATCTTGCAGATTTGTCCGTATCGGATATTCAACATTGCTCTGCCAAATATTGGGCCATGATGAATGATCCCATTTTGGTATTGGATAGTGCAATGTTCGTGATATTGGTTATTCATATCGGATTGACAATCGGGACCCTCTCTCGACATCTTCATCATCGACAGGACCTTAAGCCTCTTGTTGACCGCCTCCTTCGGTTCGATACCGTCGGTCTATACCTCATGACGGAGAGAGGACACGGACTAGACGCATTTAACATTGAAACTACGGCCACGAAAACTGCTCAGGGTTTCATCATCAACACGCCGAGAGAAGAGGCATGCAAGTCAGTATACTGCATAACACCACCAGCCTGCCACTGACTGATGACTAGGTTCATGCCTGCCACTACGCCACTATTTGGGATGTCCAAGACAGCCCTGGTGATGGCTCGGTTGATTGTCGACGGGAAAGATTGTGGTCCTCGGTTCTTCATTGTCCCCATCTGCAATGAACACGAGATGTTCAAGGGAGTGGAATCAATCCGATTGGGTCCCCGCTCCGGCACGACCCCACTCGACTTCTCGCTCACTCGCTTTAATCATGTACTCGCTCCCCACACCGCACTAGTGACCTCAGATTTGGAAGATCATTCGTCACCCGAATTCCCGTTGTTGGCTTGGTGGGATGAGATTTGGCGTATACCAATCGGAGCTATCACCGTTGTTGCACCCTTAATACCTGCCCTGAAGACTACCGCTTTTGTAGCCGGAAAGTATTCAATGCATCGTTCTCTCACTGGAAGGGGAACGGAACCAATACCAATCATCTCCTTCCGCACGCAACAGTGGCCTATCTTGCACGCGGTCGCCGTCAGCCTCGTGCTAGAAAATTGGTATTCTCTCATAGCCATTCAGGCCACCGACGAATCCATTGACCCTCTTGTCCGGCATGGTTATGCCGTGATTGCGAAAACCACCATCTGCCGCCATGCACAACGTTGCATACCCGAGGTTGTCGAGCGATGCGGTGCTCAGGGGACCTTTGAGAATAATATGATGGCCAGCTTCGAGGTTCGTGACATTTGTCCATTTGAGATCAGACTTCTCTTCTCACTTGGTTCACCTAGAGCGATATCAAGGGTGCCGTCATTGCCGAGGGAGATACTTTGACGTTATGCATCCGACTGTTCACCGAGCTATTGCTTCAGCGGTACCAAATACCTCTCCCAGATCCATCAGGATCTCTCCTTGCCCAACACACTGCATCTCTATTCGAGGAGAACCGGGCGTTGCTCGAGCGGTTACCCGGGGGTCATCGCAGCCAAAAGTTCAACGGACTATTTCTCCCTGAAGCAGAACACGCTATCGAATCCATGGGACATTCATTAGCCTATTCTGCTGGTCTCCAACGGGGATTACCCAAGCCTATCCTTGACATCTACGAATGTGCAGTCATCCGTCGTGACCCAGCATGGTACTCTGAAAACGTTGGCTTGACGCGCCACGACCAGCGTATTCGGGAGGATCGAGCGGTCACGGATGCCATGCCGCATCTGGAAAATTATCTGAATGATCTTGACATTGAACCATACGTGTCCGCACCGATTGTTTCAGCTTCGTCCTGGAAGAAATATTACAGCGGTTTGTCTCCGTTGAAGGGGAACGCTGTACACGCTATTTTTGATCAGGTACAAGCTAGATTGTAGGCGGCTGCAAAAGGACCAGTAAACGGCGTCATTTACTGTATTTATTTATGTACATGTATGCCCCACCTTCGTCCTTTCTGTCAGCTGGGCATACTTGATTAATATTGGCACGTACAATAGGGGAGTTCAAAGTAGAAAACGGCCCCCGTTTTGGAGCCGTTTTGAGCACGGATTTGTGAATGGATTTGGACTCGAGAGTCCAAATCAGCTTCAGTCGTTTTGAAAGCTGATTTCGGCACGGTCAGCCGGCAGCTCCTACGACACTGGCTGAGTTTCAAACACTGCTCGCTCGCTCACCGGTGAGCGGTGACTCGGAGCGACACCGCTCAACATCAATATGTGGCGCGTCGCTCGTCGTTTCTTGCCACTTATTGCCTCTCAAACTGTTTATATTTTATTTATACTGATACACTGAGAGCTGATTCAGGCCAAACTCTGCCAACTCTGATATCGATTTCCCTTGGCAATTGTTAAGCTCCGTTGGTGATGCTGTTATCTCCGACACAACGTTGTTCACTGCAGGCGAAATCGACGCCCAAAACAGACCCAAAACCGGGGATATCAAAGTACAAAGCGGTTTTGGGCCAGCCAAATCCATTTTCAAATCTACACTCAAAACGACCTCAAAACGGGGCCCGTTTTCTACTTTGAACTCCCCTAATGACGATTCCCGACAGATTCTCTTTGCCCCCATATCCACACGGCGGGTATAGGCCGCCTCACATGACAAGATATTCGTCGAGTGTTCACATGGTCCCTTGATGTTGGCCAGTCTACCAGGTCCTTGAAACTAAAGTAAACCGAATCAGGATCCAGAACCCAAATCTCCTACCAAGAAAGTGTACATAGTATACTTCACTGGCACAACTTGTGATCTAGCCCTCTCCGACCATAATAGGTTCCCTCTCACTTGGTCCCAATCCTGCCATTGGTTCGCTCACTGGCAACCGTACGTCTGGATAGAACCGTGGATGATTATAACAACACATACGACTTTCCATAGATCCAGGCTTTGGCACGTGTGTCATACTTGGCGACCCATTGGCCTACCGAGTCTGAACGACTGGCAGGTATGTATCATACTATGAGCAGTGTGGCTCAACACTGGAGAGCATGCTCATCAGAAAAGGTACTACGTACCTTCACCTCACACGCGATGCAGCAAGATCGTGATACCCGCACATGCTGGCACTTAAATTAAAGCTCCTAAATTATGGATACCACCCATCCCGTGGGATCTCAGCTGCAGAAGTGGGTTGTACCATAGACATAGATTTCCTCGGGATCCTATGCCCTCACATCTCCGATTCGGCTGACTAGCAAATCGACCGCACCTTGGCGCTGGCCAAAGATGAGATGGGAGGGTTTAAGTGAGCGGCGTAACCGCTATGTTGTATGCAAAGTATGTCCAAGTCGTGACATTCAGAAACCTATATGCCGCTGCTTTGCAGGTCATATACAATTGAAAAAACATCAAAGGAATGCGCAAAGCACAGCTCAGAAGGATGGTCGAGACTCGACAGATGGGACCGGATGGAAGCCTGTGAAAGTTCTCGTCTATGCCTTGTTGAGGGCATGTAATTCAGAGGCATTAGTGGTATGTGAGATGCATGCCAGATAGACGGGTGTGATTGGAGTCATGCCAGTGGAGAGGCTTCTAGCCCATGCACTGATTCCACAGAAGAGCAGGCCCAAAGTTTCGATAGGCAGCATGTATAAGTGGCATTCGCCGCCCATCCGGCCATCGTGGGATCCGCCGTTGATCCGTGACTTCGGAGGGATCCGAGTAGCGGCACAGACGCCATCTCCGCACTGACAAAATCAGCGACGGACGCTGTACACATTTCTGGATTTGACGGCCCCACAGGCATGTGGAGATACATGACGATGGTTGCAACGCCCGCATGAATGAGTGGGGTGGAGACGAGTTTGTGAGGCGAATTACAATTTGCCAGTGCCAAGTGATGCTGGCGGTCGGGGTTAGCCGCGGCATTCCCATGGATGACTTGAAGATGCCTCCAATGGGCGTTTATTTTCCGTTGACTTCCAGAAGTGACGGTGCGCGTTTCATTTCATTCGTGCCCACCCGATTGCCAACGTGACCCACTACAGCTCTTACTACTAATGGCCTCGATTTGAGCTCAACTCCGGCCCACAGCAAGATACCGAAAAGCTATATCTGCGGCCTGCATACTACTATTCGTCACGTCTCGTCACGGGTCCGATTCAAGTTGAGATCGTTGTTTCATTATCTTTAATCCATTACGTTCAACTACTGTTCCGTTAGCAATGCTGGTAGTAGAACCCGAGCCCCCGCCAGCGACTGTAACGGGACTGCATGGTTTTGTGGATGCTGAGCGCTGATTTCCTAAGTTGACTGATGGGCTTGATCCGAGGCCATCAGTCAAAATGCCGTTGTGTAGCTGGGCGGAATAGTACGTGTTCCGCTTATCGTCACTTTCCTCTCGGCGTTTAGTCGTATCAAATCCGTGTTTTTCCCATGTTACGCCGTCATCTGAACTTTCTCCTGCCAGTATCCTTGCTATTACTACAGTATGGCGGCCTAAACTGTGCTTGGCAGCGCATGGCATGGGTCTCTGTTATAACGAAACATGCACCAATCGGGACGGCACGCCTCGGTTTTCGTGTCCGGTGTCCCCGAACTGCACTTGGTGTCCTTGTGGCCGTGAGCGGGTAAAGGAACACACTGGCCGGATATGGACCTATCCCCAGACTAAGAACGCGGCAAGTTGAGGATATCCGTGGAAACCAGAGCCAGCCCGTCGGGTAGGAAGGCAGTCGTTTGAAACCAAAACTAGTTTTGTCCACCGCTGGCATGAGCCTGCAATAAAAACCCGCAGAAAACTTTCCGTCGATCTCTACCACCGTTCCACTTCCAACTCTCAAACTCGACCGTTTACAGGTGTGTTCAAATATTGCTGATAGTCAGGACATTCCCGCAGGGTCCCCTTACTCTACCCAACGGCAGGTTTTACTTCGGAATTCTTTACCTCGTCTCCTCGTAGAATGATAGCAAACGCGCCGCCAATTCAGGCTGTTGTGGAGGTCCCACCGCCTGACGCCATTCCCAATGCAAAAGAAGACCCGGTTAAAGGTGGGACTGAGCCAGACAAGTTCCCAGAGGGTGGAATGATGGCATGGTGCACAATCCTTGGGGGGTAATGTGTTTCTCCTGCAAACTTGGATATCATGGATTCTGAATTCATTTATCACTCAATGACGCAGGACACTGCTTCAGTTCTGTAGCGTCGGGTAAGTAGGCATGCCAATGACCATCTACTTCGCAGGGGACGCATTACTCACACCTAAAGGTACACGACATCGTTTGGTGTTTACCAAGGTGGGCACTTGTGCCATTTGCAGTATTCGCACAATGCTTTGCTAGTGTACTTATTGATGGATGCAGCCTTTTACACCCTAAGTTATCTGAACAATGAATCGGCATCAGCAATAGCGTAAGCCAATAAAATTCTGGGCATTTCCATGCAGCTCAAAACCGGCTCAATAGCTGGATAGGAGGTATCAACGCATTTCTCCTGCCTGTTGTCAGTCTTGTTTCGGGCATGCTCTTTGATCGAGGTTACTGGTGTGTTCACTGAACGTCGTTTCAAACTCTATGCTAATGGTACCAAGTTACCATCTAGTAATTTGTGGCTCATTAATGCAGTCATTCTTTCTGTTCGCGCTCTCCCTCGCTCAGCCTGGTCAATATTATCAGGTCCGTCATTGTGATATAAATATTGTACGGGCCATTTATCTACTTTGAATCCCAGATCTTCCTTACCCAAGGAATTGGTCTCGGACTGGCGCAGGGACTTGTGTACATCCCATCCTTGGCACTGGCATCTCACTATTTCCGCGAGCGCCGGACGCTTGCAATGAGCCTCGTTACAGCCGGTTCCTCGCTCGGATCGGTTGTTCATCCTATCATGTTAAACTACGTGTTTAACCAGAACATAGGCTTCGCCAACGGGGTGCGAATGAGCGCTGCTCTTAACAGCATTCTTCTATTCACAGCATGTTTTCTGATCCGCACCCGGCTGGAACCACCTAATCGTCCTGCCAATTACTTGTTGGTTGGAAGAGGTATCATGTCTGACCTGCCTTTTTGCCTCATGAGCATTGGGTAGGTGCTTGTCTGTTTACCATGATTTTTGGTATGTAATCCTGCTAATACCACAGGTTCATAATCTTTCAGATTGCATTCTACTTCCCGCTTTTTTATCTCCAATTGGATTCCACGCAGCATGGAAATTCGGCGACATTTTCGTTCTATTCTGTGAGTGGTTTGTTATCGCCACAAGGTTGTGGGACACTAAGAGATCTATTCGTCAAAGCTGGCATTTTTGAACGGGGGAAGCCTGATTGGTCGATTGTCTACCGGATTTATCGCACGCGGTTTTGGTATACCTAGGCTGATGATCATAGCTACCGCCGCTTGCGGTGTCGTAATTCTTGGCATGATTGGTCTGTACAACATCCCGTCGGTCGTCATACTCGGCACCCTCTATGGTTACTTCTCTGGCATTTGTTAGTCATATTCTTTCTTTTCTCATCCAGAAAGGCGGACGACTGTGCTGAACGGAACGTCCAATCCGATAGATGTTGCGTTGTGGTCACCCCTGACGACCCTCCTCACCTATGATTTATCAGAACTTGGGTTCGTCCACCTCCACATTCCGTTATTTGTGTCTAATCGCTCATACCTCAAATCAGCGCCCGCTTGGGAATCGTGTTCATGCTCAGCGGTATCGGTAGTCTGCTCAGTAGGTCTACATGTCCACACACCAGATCACTAATCCACTGCGCTTTTCAAAGGCGGACCCATTTCAGGTGCGCTACTTACATCACACTACAAGTGGTGGCAACCCTCACTTTTCAACTCTGTACGACGTCGTGAATCCGTGCAAAGAACAATCCTCTGACGTGTTTTGGTAGCTGGCTGCCCTTACTGCGTCTTGGGTATTTGTCTTGATGGAACTCACATGGCGGCGGAGACGGCCGACCGAACGACAGGCATCAGATGCGTAGTGAAAACGCACCCACTGGTAAAAAGGAGAGATGTCTCAGACACTCAAACGGTGATTCGTTAACTTGCAGAACAAAATATGTATGAACTCGTGTCTGTTTTTTTTAACTAGCTGATCGATGATCTTCCTCGTCTCATGACACTCATCCATAATGTGTTCAGCGTGACCTTGAGTTCAACCAGCAGAATTTGAAGTGCTTTACTCATAAAGGGATATCTAAATTTTGAAGAGATGTGCAACGTGAGATAGAATCACTTTCCTCGAAATCGAGTATTTCATGCTAGTAGCGGTCTTAGCTGGAAGTAAATAGGAACGTCGCGGCATGAGCATCATGTATCATCGATTGAACGGTCCAACCGGACGAGGTGTACGTCGAGTGTATCTGCGCAGGTTGTGTGCAAGACGAAATAGTTGACAAATCTAACGTAAGAGGATGGCCCTCGTCGGGTTTCGGGTTCTTGGTCCAGACTAGACCTGGTATTGGTTGTACCAAACAAATGTCGTCCTGGTTGGGATGACGGTGTTTACCGCAACCTCCTTGAGGTTAGCACCACCCTCTGTTCTCTTAAATACCTTTACCCCAGCATTACCCGCAAATCCAGCAGCGACGATGTATGCCTCTCCGCCGAACCCCGCCTGCTCCCCGGACATCATTCCACGGATCTGATCGAGACCAGTATAGACTTGGTTGCGGAGAACGAGCTGTTTGTTAACGTCCTCGAAGATGGCGATAGTATCTCCACGAGGGTCTTGCACTCCCGTATTTCGATTCGAAGCGTAGATATACGGGACTGGGTATTCTGTTGTACATTCTGGAATAAGAATTTCAGCAGCTGCAAATACCGAGCCCGTAGGTGGGTCAGGGGGGACAATGGAAACGTTCGATAGGATCTGAGATGTGCCGTTGGGATAGGGAGGGACTTCCTGAAGTGTCAACGTGCTGGCCAATTCGTGAAGCGTGTACAACATATTGTCTAGAACACCGTTAGTAAGCAACACTGAATAAACTGTGAAAAGGGCTACTTCTAATGCGAATATGGCGGGGTCCACTGCCAATCGGTTGTTGGATTTCACCATGGATAGCATAATCATGGGAGTTTCTGTCCACACCAAGCCGCCATATCTTGTCGTCTCCCTAAAGGCGTGGCTAAGATGCCATCAGTGATTTAAAAAGGAAAGCTGACCTTGTCTGGAACTAAGACTTCGCAACCGTATTCGTAGACCATGTGAGGCTCTGAGTTATTCTGAGTCCCGGCGGTAGGCGCGGGGAACGTCACGACATTCGGTTTGTTGTAGAGATGCAAGTGGTCGTCCTTGGTGGAGATGAAGCTTGCGGAACCCGACCTATACTGTGTCGCAGTTAATGGAGGGGTGGTGCCAGGCCGGGGAGACGTGTACTACATGAACAGCTGCAACCTGACCTGTGGATAGCAAAGCACAGTAAGGAGGAATGCTTCCTCCAGAGCTAACTGTATCCACCAGAGTGATGGCACCCCGGAACCCAACTGTGAAAGACTGTATGGCTCCGTTCGTGTTTTCATTAACTGCACTAAGTGAAGGTGAACACTCAGGGAAATCAGTGTGAGAAATACATACTACAGGATATTTTTGTTCATAGGGTGAGAGTTGATCCACGACGGATTGTTACCTGTCTTGTACCGATCGAGGTACGTCAAGGTATTGTCAACCGTATCGAACACATACGCAGCGATGTAGGCAGTAAAACCGCCAGCCAGAATGGTGAAGTTGACCATTATAAACGCTTGCTACTCGAACAGGAGGGATGAGAACCTTCTATAGTATTATAAAGCCTGCTAAAGCGCGGGACTTTACTAGTATTCCCTCGGAACAGCCCGGGTGGACCCTCAGACTTCGCTGGGATGTTCGGAGCCTCGCTCGATTTTTGTCCACTGGAACATCTTAGAACCGTAGGCCAACCGATCAAACGTGTGTCAGGAAGTGATACATTTGTTGTTGCGATGTTACATGTAACCACGCGAGTCCGAGTCACAGTAGTCATGGTTTGGTCTGCCAGTGTTTCGAAGAGATGCAAAGTGTGATCCGGGTCTCGGCGGCGGCTGGTGGACATTGTGCCGGCTCCCGCAGTCGCTAGCTGAGGCCGCAGGTAACTTGGAATAGATTCCAGAGTTCGTGTAACATCCAAATAGTACACCAGATGCACGGGCAGGATTTTGTGTGAAACTTACAAGAGAATAGATACGACCCACGGAGGAGTGACCAAGTGAACGACAGGGTCCAGACGGTAATGGTCAGTAACTTGTACAGAAGACTCTCGGGGAAGTTCGAGTTACGGTACTACTCAGTGGTAGTAATGTGGGAATAACAATCTATAGTTGTTCGTTTAACCAAACAAAGCTTGCCCTAGTAGGGATGACGGTGTTTACCGCAACCTGCTCAAGGTTGGCTCCACCCTCTGTTCTCTTAAACACCTTCACCCCGGCATTGCCTGAATATCCAGCAGCAACGATGTATGCCTCACCACCGAACCCTGCCTGCTCCCCAGACATCATCCCACGAACCTGATCGAGACCCGTATATACCTGATTGCGCAGGACAAGTTGGTTGTTAACATTCTCAAAGATGGCGATAGTATCTCCACGAGGGTCTTGCACTCCCGTGTTTCGATTCGAAGCGTAGATATACGGGATTGGGTATTCTGTTGTACATTCTGGAATAAGAATTTCAGCAGCTGCAAATACCGAGCCCGTAGGTGGGTCAGGGGGGACGATGGAAACGTTCGATAGGATCTGAGATGTGCCGTTGGGATAGGGAGGGACTTCCTGAAGTGTCAACGTGCTGGCCAATTCGTGAAGCGTGTACAACATATTGTCTAGAACACCGTCAGCAAGAAATACTGAATAAACTGTAAAAAGGGCTACCCCGAATGCGGATATGGCGAGGTCCACTGCCGATCGGTTGCTGGATCTCACCATGGATAGCATAGTCACTGGGGTTTCCATCCACGTCACTAAGCCGCCATATCTTGTCATTGCCCTTGAGACAGCTAAGACTCCATTAGTATATTTGAATTCAAAGTCTAGCCGACCTTGTCTGGAATCAAAATCTCATCATCATATTGGTAAATCATGTGAGGTTCCGAGTTCCCCTGGGTCCCAGTGGTGGGCGCGGGGAATGTCACGACATCCGGGTGGTCGTAGAAGTGCAAATGATCGTGCTTCGTGGAGATAAAACCTACAGTACCCGAACGATACTGTATGGCGGTCAAAACACGAATTATGTCAAGTCGGGGAGGCGAGTACATTGGGAGATGCAACTTGTCCCGTGGATAGACCGAGACAGTAGGAAGGGATGCTTCCTCCGGCACCGACTGTATCCACCAGAGTGATGGTCCCCTGGGACCCAACAGTGAAAGACTGAACAGTTCCGTTCGTGTTCTCGTTGGACGCACTAGTGCTCGTGTCGAATCACAGACAGTAAATACAAGAGACACATACTACAAGATACTTTTGTTCGTTGGGTGAGAAGAAATCCACGATGGGTTGCTAATCGTCGTGTACTGGTTGAGGTACGTCAAGGTGTAGTCATCGTTATTGAACAAATATGATGCGATGTAGGTGGTGTAACCACCGGCGAGAATGGTGAAGTTGACCATCACAAGCGCTGATTAGAGGCTATAAGCGTCGGGAGGGAGGCAGGAGCATCTCATAGTGTACGCCAAGAGCACAGTTCGGAGAAAGAGCGGGTGCGACTCTCAGACTCCATTAGGCAGCTCGCGAAGCCTTCGATATTATTTGTCCACGAGACTGACCTCTCCGAGCTGTAGACTGTCCTATCAGATGCTTCGTGTCAGCGGAAGTGTCCGTACGATACAAGTACACATACTAGCCGAGTGGTCATTTCCATGATGAAAACGACTCTTTGTCGATCATCATCCACTCGGGTAGGAGTCATCATGTAAGTCAAGGGGGTCGACTGAGGTGATTCGGCACAAGTTTCAGGGTTCATGTAACAATTAGCAGTTCAGGTTAAAAGCAAGGCAACAGCAGGAACCCTCGCCAATAAGTTAGCAACCTCCAACTTCATGTCTGATGATAAGGTTTACCGTTTGAAAACCTTTCCATAAAATCCCATCCAGTGTCCTAAAAAGAAAATATTAAATGCTGAAGGCGTTGCCGCACGCGCTAAAATTTTCGTCATCTTGCAGCTCTGGCAGCACAAATGCTCCGTGCACATGGACACGGGGCTAACGCATACGACAAGTCAAAAAATGTCCCCAGCCCTGTGGCAAATCAAAACGACTCACTGCCGTTGACCGGTGTAAGGCGATACTGATTCCACTGAATTTGGGTGCGACAGATACATAGAATTTGAGCGGCTTTCTTTGGTTTAGCCAGCCGGATCAGTGTTTCAAGATGCGGCCCATTTTAATAATCCATGGTGATTGGTAACCATGCCGGGCTAGCAAATCTCGGCGAGGTACTGATTAATTGAGTTTCCCCTACCCTCTTCGCGCCTCTCAGAATGTAAAATGACCGATGATTACATTCTGCTCATCGATGGTCAGCAAATCTCCACCGACGATCGACGAATCATACTTCCACTTCCATTTTTGTTTGGCAGTGTTCTGCGAAACAGTGATCAGACGATACAGGAATCCGGAATGATTAATTCACCCCGGGCGAAAAAGGACAAATCGAAATCACATGGTAAGGTTCGTCCTATCTTGATGGCACCACATGTCACCAGAACAAGTTCGTTCTCCTGCACGCATGGATAGACTTCAAGTTTCTCAAGGACAGCTTTTTCATATGACTATGATCGTGAATATATTCGGTGAGAGTTTCCGGAATCGGTGTAAATCAACACCTGTCCAGTACTGTGGGGATAATGACATTCGGAGGCGGCTGAGGAGCGCAAAGAACTTCGTAGCGTCAACAAGAATCTACTTCAAATTCAACGTTTCTGGGTAGGCGTACCTACTGTTTGCCATCTAGCCCCTCATGCTCAAGTCGTCGGCTCTTGTGAGTTGTGACGCGACGCTGCGTAGCTTACAATGGTGCGGCCTAATAATTTCTTAGACGCCGGCGTGATGGAGCACAGGTGAGAAAAATGCGGAATGGTAAACAAACTCCGAAGACCGGAATTTGAGCAAAGTTCCACTGGCAGTGACACTAGCGACCATCTCTGAACATTGAATCCTCCTTACCATTAGGGCCGGCTCGACAGCTTTCAGTCTAACCCATTGTCATTAACAGACATCTCACCGACACGGGACTGGCACGAGAATACTGAATAGTGGGTTTGAGCTGACCCTAACATTGTGACTTCCAAGGGAGATCTTCTTGCCGGGTTCAAGGTGGTGATAAAGGCAGTACAACACGATCAATCAAGCTCTGATATGCAAACTTCCGGCATTCGGGTACATTTTGGGTATATAAAATAGTTTCAACTGCCAGTTACAAAACATGTGTTACTAATTAATGAAGTTCACAGACTTGTATTATAGCTCGTTGCTTTGCCCAGCCACTGATGGCTCGCGAAATGATATTTCTCAAACGACCTTGCCACTTGGGCTCAATTGCAGACACGTCCTCGATGCTCCAGCCTCGGAACTCAGGTTCATGAGTGCCTGTTAGCGTTTATCTTGACGATGCAAAGAGCTATAGTTCCATGACCTAATTCTTGGCAAGTATCATTCGAGCAGTGCTGTGAGTTTTCGTCCAAGTTACCCCGCGCGCTTTGAACGGATCTCTGAAAGTAGAAGCATGATGCATCAGATTCGAGAATGGAGTACGCATCGCATCCAACACCGCCGGATCGTATCCTACCGACTTTAAATGTGTCGTATTGTTAAAGGGGACTTTCATACCCGACTAGTCAACATACCAAACATGGTGTTGAAACAGCTCGCTCGCCACCCATTGTTCACTGCTCAAACCGAATTCTTGTCTACAGATGAACGCATTGCACTTTCTTATCAGCGAGCAAGATTGATGATGCGTACATACCGTACGTTCTGTAGGCCGTGACTATGGACGTCATCACTCACTGTTCTACAGGCCTGTCCGCATCAGATATCCAGCATTGTTCCGCCAAATATTGGTCCTTGTGGACGGATCCCATCTTGTGTTTTGACGCCGCAATGGCCATAATTTTGTTCGCCCATATCGGGCTGGCTATTGGAACACTTTCCCGCCATCTTCGTCACCGACCAGACTTCAAACCCCTCGTTGATAGCCTCCTCCAATTCAATACCGTCGGCATCTATCTCTTGTCGGAGAGAGGGCATGGGCTGGATGCCTTTAATATAGAAACTACCGCTACAAAAACTTCCTCTGGTTTCGTCATCAATACGCCGAGAGAAGAGGCATGCAAGTCAGTCAGTCCCATCGCGCAAGGTGTCATCACTGATTGAAATACGTAGGTTCATGCCCGCTTCTACCCCATCATTCGGGATCGCCAAGGTGGCTGTAGTGATGGCCCGGCTGATTGTCGACGGAGAAGATCGTGGGCCACGCTTCTTTATCGTTCCTATTTGCAATGAACGAGAGATGTTCAAAGGGGTTGAATCCATCCGATTGGGTCCTCGCCCCGGCGCAGCTCCACTCGACTTCTCGATCACTCGCTTCAACCACGTGTTCATCCCCCATACCGCACTCGTCTCCTCCAAATTAGACGACTATTCGTCACCCAAATTTCCATTGGATGCTTGGTGGAACGAGATTTGGCGCATACCACTCGGAACGATGGCCGTTGCAGCGCCCTACGTGCCCGCGCTCAAGGCCATCGCTTTTATCAGCGGAAAATATTCGATGCACCGGTCCTTGATCGGAAAGGAGCCAGAGCCAATACCAATCATCTCCTTCCGCACACAGCAGTGGTCCGTTCTGCACGCAGTCGCCGCAAGTTTCGTGTTGGACAGCTGGTACTCTGGCTTGATAAAGCAGACTATGGACATGTCGCTCGACCCTCGCGTCCAGCACGGTCTCGCCGTGATCGCGAAAACAACCGT
The DNA here is from genome assembly GCA_038094595.1 of Pulveroboletus aff. annulatus. Taxonomy (NCBI): domain Eukaryota; kingdom Fungi; phylum Basidiomycota; class Agaricomycetes; order Boletales; family Boletaceae; genus Pulveroboletus; species Pulveroboletus aff. annulatus. Next base: position 18,883 of record JBBPTX010000372.1, read on the forward strand.
CTGCCGCCATGTTCAACGTTGCTTGTCCGAGGCAGCTGAGCGGTGTGGCGCTCAGGGCACCTTTGACCACAACTTTATGGCCCGTTTTGAGGTCAGTAACATGCCCATCCCTTGCGTTGGGCCTCTACTCACTCAAACACGCTCCAGTGTGACACCAAGGGTACCATTATTGCCGAGGGAGACATCTTGACGTTGTGCATCCGATTATTCTCTGAGTTGTTGCTTCAGCGATACCAGATTCCCATTCCGGATGCGTCAAGCTCTCTACTTGCTCGACATGCTGCATCGTTATTGGAGGAGAATAGAACGCTGCTGGAACAGTTAGCCAGTGGTCACCGCAGCCAAGAATTCAACGCACTCATTCTCCCTCAAGCAGAATCGTCTATCGAAGCCATGGGCCACTCGATGGCTTATTTTTCCGGCCTGCAAAAGGGACTACCAAAGCCCATTCTCGACCTCTACGAGTGTGCAGTCATTCGTCGCGACCCAGCCTGGTACTCTGAAAAGGGCGGCTTAACGCGCCTCGAGCAACGCATGAGAGAAGACAGGGCGGTCACGAATGCCTTGCCGAACTTAGCAAGTTATCTAGATAATCTCGACATTGAAGCGTACATCTCAGTACCGATCGTTTCGGATGCTGCTTGGAAAAGGTACTATAACAGCATGTCTGTGTTCAAAGGGAACGCTGTACCGATCTTTGATCAGGTCCAGGCCAGATTATAAGCTGTGCCAACAAAGCCGACAAGATATGAAAGGCAATCCATTGCTAGAGTCTACCCTTGATTCATTGCTGGATGCTAGTGGACTATTTATTGCACACAACATTGTCTCTACCACGCTTTCTTGGTGACGGAGTGTCAGAAACTCGGATGTTATGCTATTAGAATCCAGGGCCCAACGCACCTCCTTTAGACAATTAATTAACCTGTGCTCTTTTTTGCTTGAAGCCTTCGAAAAAGCGTGTCACATCTGCCTCTTCTACAATCTTCCCTTGCTGAGCGAAGGGGCGCAGATATTCCAATAAGTGATCACTAGAAATGAATATCAAGTCGGTGAAAGACAGAAGATCGCGCGGCAAGACGTACCGCATGTCGTTGAAAGCGTGGATACCGTCAAGAGCACGGTCGCGAGGTAACCGTTCCAAGGCTCTTGCGCCAAGCTCTTCAAGCGAAAGACCTGTTGCGAAGTTGTCTTGAGTTCGTCATGAGAATAATAATGTACCATGCCTGAGTCGGGGTCCTCTGGTGGTTCATATGTATCCTCTTCTTCAAGTAAACAAGGGTGCGCCCGCAGGCATTGTAGACACTGCGAAACCATTCGCTCAATTCAGCAGCGTCGAGGCAGACTAGTGGTACGAACACGTTCACACCGACACCAGCGTTGACGAAAGCCCTCGGTCAAAAAGATATCACCGTTTCCATTTGATGTTGCACTCTCGGATCCAGACGTTTGGTTACTGAAGATGGCTTGGGCAAAGTGGCTAACAGGAGGTGCCACACAGGGGGACGACCCTATGGTCCTTGGCTTCTTTGATTCAGGGAGATCATCCTGAGAAGATGAACGTGAACGCGGGCGTTTCGCAACTGCGAAATCCAGCGGGGAATCATCGGAGAGAGCCTGAATAGTTTCGGGAAGATTCCCTTCGAGTTTCTTCCACGGGTCTTGATTGCCATCGCGTACTACCATGATGACGCCCTTGGTCCCTGCGTATCGACGGAGGATGGGCACCTTACTCACGCATACGGCACAGACAAACGATTCGTAATCGTCGGCGGATATCAAGGGAGGAGGCAGATTGGAGGAGGTATCCGAACAGTCATCCTCATATATTTGCGTACTATTTGGATCAACCAAGTCAGGCGAAGGTTCGCGTTGGGAGGGTCGTTCGCGCAAATTGAGACATGATTCATGAAACCAGTCCTGAGAGGACGGTCGTTAGCCCATAGACGCGGGTGTGAAGGGAGGCACGACCTCGCATGACAGACACTGGATCATGGTCTCTGGCTCTGTCCTGGGGTCGTATGATTTTGCACACCGACAAAACAAGGCGCGAAAGTTTTGTCCGTAATGATTCGCACTGTTTGCATCCTCGGCGTGCTTGTGAAGGGTACATGAATGGGGAATGGCAGAAGTCGGACAGTCGCAACGAAAGTTGCGTTTCGGAAAGAGTTCGACTTGTTCATGGTCCGTGTGGCAAGCGATAGAGCAGGAGGAACATATTCCGCGGGGTGTGGCACATGTGAGGCAAAGATAGACAGCCTGGCGGATGTGTCCCATGCTGAACGTGCAGCGCGAAAACTCGTGCGGCAAGACGAGCGCCGCCTCGCGAAGAAGTGCGTCCTGGCTGGCAATGAGATCGTTGAGCGACGACATTAGCGCTCAACCGCGTCGAAACTCAACCGCGATTTGTAGTAGACTTAGCAATTATGTAATATCTTGTGCCAACTTGAAGTTGCATCTGAGTCGATTGTACTACGACTATTATAACGAGGAACTTTATAAGTAAGTTGCATGTTCGCATGAAATCCGAAAGGCTTGCCTGGGATACTCGGTTCTAGACGAACATTTGTCCTTACACCTACGGGATTTTGGTGTGGTCTCATTGAACATATCCCGAGCCTAAGCAGAACCTGTGACAACTACTACAGCGTTGTTCATCTCAGTCACGACTCCTATATCGCTCCAGTAGGGATAATCATTTCCCAGCGCAGCTGAGTATCCTCAGGCTGTTGGTCTATTTCTCTATTTCATCCATTCGCAAATGTGACAGAGTTCTAACGGATCGCAAGCTGTTTCGTCCTACTACTTATGCAGAACGACTCGTATACACGGTTGCAGAATTTATCCCTTCTACTTAAGTCCAGCCTCACGATCATGAACAAGCGCTGGTTCGATGTCGTCACGCATGGACGTGACGGTTCCTGCTATTCCCGCCAAGTCGATCAACATTGTTGACATCAATACGTCCGGACCGATGGAGTAGGGAGACGGAGGAGTCGGGCCGAGACCAGAGCGGCTTAGTCAGCGCACAGCGCCACACACGCATGTCCATAGCAGCCTGCCTGCAACCACGAGACCGCGCTCGCAGCCAGTCCACTCAGTCAGGCCGGCCCTCTCCACCGAGGGCTGTTCTCCTGCCTCCATATAAAATGGCTCCTTCGTGCTCGATGAGCTACTCGTTTCCCTCCAACGCTCTTGTTGACGTTCAATCGTCTCACCTATTGCTACACTACTCGCCGTCGAACTCGTCGCTCTTAGCTCTCAGCCATGCAGTCGAGAATGGGGGCACAGTGGAAGTGACGAGGCCAAAACAATGTTGAGGACGACGAGGAGCTGATCGCCAACACGCAGGCTGTAACGTTCGTCAATGATGTATAAGAATGCATGAGGCGGAAGAAAGACGAACCTGTCCTTAGGCGTCCCAGGTAGTACGATAGAAGCCGGCGTGCTTGTATTTTCTTCTTGACTTCGGCGAGGAGGTACCGGTTGCTGGTCGAACCGCCTCTGTTATCGCCCGAGTGGAGCTGACCGACGATACGAGCTTTCCCGTCCTTCATGTGCCAAACGAGAGAACCAGAGTCTCCCTTGGCGGAGAAGACTTCGGCACCCTTGTTGCCGGCGTTGTAGATGGTGAGCTCTCTGGATTCGATGCCAACTTCGTTGAGAGTGAAGGATTCGAGGCCAGAGTAGCGCCCGACAGTGAGGTCGGTGGAGTTTCCGTCTTTACCGACCATGAGACAGCGCTCTCCTTCATTGTCGAACTCCGCAGGGACAGTGAGCTCCTCCCTCGTAGCGCAACCAGAGATCTGAAGCATCCTGTCCAGGGGATACTTGAACGTGGTTGGACCACCACCCTGAGGATAGAACGTATTCTTGAACTCTGAGGGAGTGAACTTCGCTCCTGCATAAGGGTTGATTTCGTCAGATGAGGGAAATGCGACAAAGATAAAGCGCACCCATCAATGACATTTACTACAAAGCCATCCGCGACCTTGGCCTTCGCAGCCAAGAACGCTCCCCAGTCGGAGATGTAGTTAGTGCGTCCTTGGTCGACCTTGATAGCGGGGGCATACTCGACATGGCCGATATTGCGCTGAAGCTTGATGTTCGACCAGTACTTCGTAACGTCGATGTGGAGCTTCTCGAGTTCAGCGATGGCTTCATTCTTCTCGTCCAACAAGCATTGGTACCGTGCTATCATCTTCGCGTTCGCCGGGCTCTGACCCCCATTTATTTGAAGTCTGACGACGTCGCGAGCAAAAACGTCAGCATCAACTACGTGATTAGCAACCGCTGTTGTCCTTGTTCTCGTGCATCCACAAGGTAAGAGTGCCTTAGGAGTCGTCCCCCTCCATATCCCCGGTGGTAAGTGGAACAGCGAGAAGAGCAATGGGGAATCGCCGAACGTAGTGGGTGGCATCGAAGCTATCAGCATGGCGCATGAGCGGAGGGCCTGCAAGCTTCTGCAAGACAACCTCTCTCCATTCCACCTCGACGTCCTCAGCACCATTCTTCCGCAGAAGAGCAAGGATCTTCTGAGAGGCGTCGTGAGCAGTGTCGGCAGAGGTCAGACACACCAATCCAGACTACGACCGGTCCGAGAGCACCTTCTTTCCCTCTCCCGGCAGACCGCGAGTAAAAAAGCGGGCCATGTCAATGGAGGACCACGAGATATCCCACGTCTTGATGATGTCGCGAATCCGGGGACCGACAACGTCCCAGACCTTGTTCAGCGGCGTACAGAAGACTCCGCGAAGTGGTTTTATGGATATGGAAATCTGCCGACGGGCTTGGGGAATGGCCTAGTGAGAGCATCGGTGCGGTACACGAGATCGCGGTGTTCGCCGTTCTTAGTGATGCCATTGTAATAGGACGCCCTTTCGAAGGCGCTAGGACCATGCTCGGAAGCCATGGTCGTGTCGCTGGCGAAGGTGAGGGCGGAGAAGCTAATGAGTTGGGGAGCTGGGCAAGTGGGGCGAGCTAGGGACCTTGTATTGCTTGCCCTGGAAGACGATGCACTCAAGACCAAGGTAAGTCCGGTATAGACGCAGAGGGGCTTGCTGAGTATTTGTCATCACTAGTGGGTGTGTGAATCATGATAGGGGTACTGGACCGTACATCATGACTCCAACTGCCAACTCCCCGTCCAATACACGGAATCCGCTATTTCAACAGGATTTACTTCATTGTATACTGGACTGTCTTGCTCCCCTGAGAGAGTGTACTAAGTCCAGACATATAGAGGCCCGTCCAACCTTTTTCGCCCTGGCACAAACATGCCGCACGCTCTCAGAACCTGCCCTGGACCGCCTTTGGAGCAACTTGTATTCACATAAACCCCTCATTCAATGTTATTCGACTCTGAATACATACAAAGTAGATGTCTCGTTATCAAGTTGGCATTTTCGCTCACTTTAAATTTGTTCACAGGTACGGCCTCCGTCCCCATCCGAGTGGGCCATCATTCGTCGTTATTCACATCGCATCCGGAGACTCTCAGTCAATTCTCCTGACAGTATTTCAATTTCCTTCTTGCGACCCACTAGCTTAAACCCATCATTACTTGTGCCGAATTTACGGAGGCTTTATTGGCGCTTTGACACATCTCAACCGGCTTCCATCTTGCTCATACGAAACCTGCTAAGCCCATCGCTTGTTTGTCTGGACATTCTAATAAGACATGTGAACGACGCGGCCACCCAATCGTTGTTTTCCAATCTCCCCATCCTTTGTCCAAATCTGAAGTCCTTATACATCCTGATGGGCCCGGCCAATGGTAATAACCGCTGGGTATCCCCAGAAACTATCACATTCCTTTCTTAGGCCGTCTGTGCCTATCATTGTCTCAAATACATTTACATAACTGTTCCTGTGAATGACACTGCCCTAGTCCACACCACCCAGTCCTCCAAACTCAAGACATTAAAATTGGTGCTCCATTCGGAAGCTCATCATCAAGTACGGCTCCCACCTGACATCGTTCCATTCTGCAAGGTCAGGGTACTATCCTTGACAATACCAGAACTCTCTTTTATTGCACAGTTCCTACGACCCCAGAACCAAAAGTTTCGTTTCATGAATCTTTGTTTTTCCTCCAATCCTACTTTCTTTACCGCAATTACGCCTTTCCAGCACATGAGACGCCTTCAATTGTCTTTTACCGGGTCCAGCAGCCAAATCTCCAGTCAATTCATTGTTGACGTCGACATGCTTTGGCCCCTGACATACCTACACCTTCTTCACACCCTTACAATCAATGTCGGGTGTTGGATTTCGATCAATGATAATGACCTGGAGTCTTTGGCGTGTAACTGGCCACTTCTCCGGCGGCTAGAATTGACCCGGGGAAACATAGATGTAGATGTGGATTCCTGGAAGAAAGTCAAGTACATCACCTTCAAGAGGCTCTTGTCCCTTCTCGCGTGTTGTCCGACATTGGGCAAGCTCAGTTTTCCTTTGGACGCGAGAAGGTTTCCGGAGGCGTCAGGCAACGTAGAGCAGGAAGGACATGTTCGTTATCCTGTCAAGGATCTTTTATTTCTCGAATCTCCGATTAATAATCCAACCTTGGTAAGAGAATTCCTCGGTCGACATCTCCCAGACGTCAAGAAAGTGGATACCTTGTTTTATTCGTGGACGCAGGAGGCATTTGAGTATAAGTTCTTGTGGCACCTGGTCTAGGACAAGTATTATCCGGCACTCTTTACATCTTAGCCAATGTTTTAAACATGCCTTTGGGTGGTTTGGGTGGTTTGGGTACTTATCGAGTGAGTCGAGGCATTCGGATGCAACGGACGTCAACCAGAGATGGAAGGGAAGTATTAGTATTCCCGTGGCGCAGAAGGCGAGAACGAGTCGAGCAGGATGACAATGCACCATATCGTAACGACTTGCACTATATGACCAGGTGTGGTATGGCCGACGACTCAGCACGAACCTTGTTCACATTTATAGTACACCAAGTGACTTGGATAGTCCTACGAACATAATAAGTTCATGTTTATCATCTGTGTGACAAAGGAGTATAGAAATGCACTCGAAGTAATTATCGGATAAAATGGGGAGGCGACGATCCATTTCCGTGAGAAGGCGAGGATGAAAGAGGTGATGTCCTCGCGTTTGTCCGAATCGTTGGCGTTATTGATTGAATATGCCATCGCATTGTTAGTGAACACACGTTTTCGTATGTGTGTTAATCGAGTTCCTGTAAGCCCACTGGCATGCTCGTCACGTGCACCGTACTGTATCTACCCGGCAGATTGGTCATTCGCAGGGGCCGCGAGCCGGGAGGCGAGCCGAGAAGCTCCCCAGGGGTCGTGCTCCGGAAGCTGGCGAACCCTTCCCAGGGGTGGACGTTTTGTATGCAGGGCAAGTAGGGAAGATGATAGAAACAATAAAGGAAACAAAAAGATATTTACAAGCTAGCAAGACAAGTAACGTAGGCGGCTTATTTAACGTAGGCAACTTATTCAATCTACTAGTATACATGAACGGATTGACATGGGACAACGTGATGGTACCATTACGATCTGAAACGTACAGTGAGCGACGAGATAGGCAAGTGGTGGTGTGTGAGGACAGAAGGTTGGGAGTGAGATAGGCGAGTGGCGATGGCCAAGAGCAGGGGGACGACAGCGGGCGAGCAATGAATGCTAAATGACAAATGCGGGGATAGTGCTGAATTAGTAGAGGTACTACATAAACGCGAAAGAGTGGATACTTACAGGAGCTGTAGTATCACATTCCCTTCTTCAGGATCCTCTTCTTCCTCTTGTACCTTCGTCTGAACTCTTGATCTTCTTGATCTTCGGCAACGTCTTGCATGCATGCCAGGATATCATCTGCGTCAGTCAGATTTTTGGAACGATTGTAGACGCGGTTGACTGCCTTGGCAGAGAACCCATGGTTCTCGCCAATTTGATCGAGTAAGACGTTTAGTCCCACACGCGAAGTGACGGCGAGGTCAGACTGATGGACTTTGACGTCCTCGGCACTAGGCCAATGGAGTAAATCAGCATGGCTGCCAGGCAATGAGGCTGAGGACTCACCGCTCTGCTCGCTTTCCTAACACTTGCGAGATAAAGTGGGATTGTTGTGTGTCCGGCGAATTCCCGGTGTGAGTGAGAGTGAGATCAATTACCGAGTTGTTATTGTCTTGGTGGACACATGCAGCTGTGCCATGATCTGGCGATTTTGATGATGATATGCCAGTGGTGTCGAGGACAGAATCATCGGCCTGAGGTGGCACCGTAGGTCGTGCCGATGATGACTGTCCGCCGGTGTTCAGGCCGTCTATTGGGAGCGGCTGTTAGTATCATTAGTAAAACCACATCACTAAAGAAAACATCGAGTTTGACGTACCAATAACATGATGTATTCGTGACTAGGCTTGCGCTTGAAGCGATGGCAATGTCGACGGAGATTAAGGCTGGTCGAGAAGGATATAAATTGAATAGGAGAGCGACTACAGGACTCACCCCTAAAGCCCGAGACATCCTTGGCTCTTCTTCCATCTGAGCCATGTCTGTCTTCGAGCCACGAGTCATTGTCGCATTCCTTCGCAACTCGTCTCTGGTGCCGACAAAGGATCGTCAAGGGTTCCAGGCCAAATGGGCCAACTCTGTGAGTGTAAGACGTGGGTAACGAGCTAGTTACCAAGACTCAGCAGGTGAAACGACGTGCGGAGTCTTGGAAAAACTTACCGGAGTCAAAGAAGAGTGCATGCCCGTGGTTCCAGCTCGAGTGGGAGTCACAGGTGGTCGAATACGTCAGTTTCCTCTGGGAAAGGACGAGGCCGCGAAAGAAAGGTGCCGCATCAGCCAACCTAGGCCTAGACATCCCGCTTTTCGGACCGTGTTTCGTGCCGCCGTCCTACCTGCACCTTGCCAAGCGCACTGGAGTCCTAGAGATCAGTCGAGAGGTACAATACCTGAAACCAGTGAACATCGTACACCCTCTGTATTACCCCGAACTCGCATGTTGCCCCCAATGCCGATCCCACACCGACATTACCTGGGAAGGATGGACTGCCACGGGAGCACGCGAAGTGCATGGTGTACACGAGGAGGAGGTCGCTCTAGGTTTGCAACTACGCTGCAATGCATGTAAGTCCAGGAAAATAATTACAGAAGAGAGCGACGCACCACAAGATGACCGTTCGGTCTCGAGCTACTGCTGTGCGACCACCAGTCATGTCTACTGGAAGTCCTGGGAACATTGGCGAATTCCTGGTAAGCCCTGCCAAGCAATTATGTACTACGGACGACGCACTTACCCCGGAGTGACATAATAGGTGGCGTGCCTATTTTCCTGCACCGCTGTGCGTTAACCCGGGATTTGTTCAACCTGGTCGTCGAGCTCAGGCCTTCATCCACATCCGGAGGACTGGCGGAACAAATCAAGCGTAAGTATCCGCTCGCTTGTGCATATATTCTTACCTTTGATATTACAGAGCTCCACTTACTAGAACACCATCGCCGTGCATTCGAATACCTGCGCCAACTGGAACGGGTATCAACAGGCACTCAACTGACCCTGGGCGCCTTCTTTGGAAGTAGCCGTAACCAACTTCAAGCATTCTCTGCGTTTGAAGACCCGGTGGGATACGCTGGTCGCTCGATATCAGCAGACATTGTCACAGAAGTGTACCTCGACTTCGTGACAAGCGAGAGGGAGCAGGAGTCCCAGTGCTACATGCGCTCATTGACAGGTAAGTGTTGATATTCATCGATCGCGTGTTTGTGAGACTCACCATCGATCGCAGCGATCTGCGCTTCGTTCGACAGCACCTTCAAGATATCCAACAAGGCCACCGTGGCTGACAAGGACGGTCGGTGCTCAAAGTACCTGAGAGGCGGGATCCTCAGCATACTCAATGAACGGAACGAGATTATCGCTTGGGTAAGTCTTCTTTTGCTTCTTTTGCAGTTCCCAACTCGGGTCTAATCACACACTCACTCACAGCGCTTCTGCCAGTTGAAGGCGAATGCCGAAATCACTGAGCTGCTCTCGGGCCTGCGACACCGCACGGAGCTGCTCGGCTGTCCGCTACCGGAGATGTTCGTGAGCGATAACTGTTGCTCAGTCCGCAACGCGATCGTGACCGTCTTCCCTGATGGCGACTCCATTCAAGACATCTGGCATTTCATAGCAAGGTTCATTTGTGCACTAATCTATTCTGAATTCCCTGACGCCCTGTTTACAGATACTCGGCGACTATCCTAAACTCAAGCAAGAATCCCCATCGCGCTGCGGTCATGGCAGACATTCAAGGCGCAATATTGAAGAGACATGCCGATGGAAATCGCAGTGCAGAATACTGGAGTCGCGAAGAGCAAGAGAGCTGACTCACAGACGCCTATGACAAGTGGACAAGGGCCGGCGGTGTATGGTCGCTTGCGTCACAGAAGGTATGTCTTCACTGTCTCACCGTTGTATTCTGACATCTCACACATGCCGCCTGGCATTGATAGGTGCACCAGGAGCAGCTGAAACACGTTCACAAGGG
>JBBPTX010000373.1:0-29310 GCA_038094595.1 Pulveroboletus aff. annulatus
GATATCGTAAGACGTCCAACCTACGACTAACCTTTTGTGATCGCTGAGAGGGGTGAAACACAGAGGAATGGGTATGGGTGAGAGTTGGAGGCAGTGCAAGAACTCCTTGTTAGTGATATGGATGTATCGAGTAGAGGCGAAGAGCGCACCTCGAAGGCCGACATGACCAAACCGGAGGGAACAAGCGGTTGTGTTCTGACAGGGTGCGAGGTACTTGAGTGGTGGGGGAAATTCAGCATCTATAAAACGTTCTGTTGTCAAGCAGACTGGAATATCCACTACTTTTCGAAATGGCCTGAAGTCGATGAGATTCATGGCTGACTTGAAGTTCAGAGAAATTGGGTCACCGATGGGCATGTCTCTGCCGATGAACAGATGCTCGAAGGACGACGAATTGCAGGGTGTAACTATGGAGATTGATGGAAGATAGCCGCAAGAAAAATGAAGCGACTAGCGAGGCGGATGAGTTCAAAGTCGATCGACAATCAAGGAAACGAGTACTTCGTAGACTTACCACTGGCATTCCCGCGGTGGTCGGCAAATCTGTGTGAGCATCGGTAAGGCCATTGCAGGCAGGTTGAACACGTGCTAGTTTGGCTCTCGCCACGTCGACCTTATTATGACTTCCGACCCCTGCATCACGCAAACATCAGTGGATGGTCGATTTACTTAACAATGGATCTCCAATGCTTGTAAACTTATGCGGGGATGAAAGACGATGTAAATTCTCTGCCTGGGCGTACGGAGAGCCCAAAAATATACACTAATATTTCAGGGAGGAGACAAGCCACCGGAGGACAAGATACGACCATACCGTAACAATTTCCAACCCCAGTATATGAATTTTGCACGAATGGCTACTGCTATTCTAGTGTTGAGGGTGTCAGTACACACGGAAACTGGAAAGGGAAAGAAGAAAACAAACTCGATGTCCATGATGATGAGGGGCATTCAAGTTGTAGGTTACACGATACAAAGCGGTCGCGCACCAGGACAGGCGAGCAAGGCGAATACGTGACGTCCTTGTGCAGACCTTCTTAATGAAGTAAAATATCATTAGAGAGGCGTTGTTGCTGCCGTTTAACGTCGACTCACATATGGAGAATGAATAACCGTTACAAAAAACATGGACGCCTGATGAATCGTGGAATGGAAAGCTGGATTCACCACGGCGACACCTTTTAGCGCGATTAATATAATATGCGGCAGAACGGAAAGAGAGATGGAAGTTCCAGACATCTGCACAGTAAATCCCTCTTATCGGATATGTACTGCCGCGGCACTTGGGCGAATGGTCAGCGCTGGTCAGCACAAGCAGTCGCGGGCCCGCACGGTCATGATTGTCGACTCGGTGACATCTGTTGGCAAGCACGAATTGCAAAAAAGAGGCGAAGCGAAATGTGACAAATAATCGATCATCATGATCGTGTTGACACAACTGAATCGGCACCGCGTGTTGTTGTATCGACAAGACTGTCGTCGAACCGCTAGTACGACTGGGCTGGAAATTTAAAGTCAAGAAGCTTGAAGATGATATCGATGAGAGGGAAGCAGGGGAGAATGATTGATATGATGGTCCTTTTTCAGGTAACCATCTGATCATGTCTTGCGCATGTCGGAATTCCTGGATTTATACATGGACCTCCGGCATTTGTGGATGACGGATTGTCCGAAAGACATCGTTGTGGGTCCCGGTCGCCTGGCCTAAGTTTTCCGAACCTGAAAAGTGCTTGATGACAGAAAATAAGTATATTACTGACTGGGTCCCAGTTCAGCGGTTATGGTCACGTGAACCTATTATACACGAGACGCGTGTAATTGTCTTCTTCATTTCTCGACCACTACCAACCTCATGCGCATCCTGTCGCCCTCACCGGACACGTCAACGTCTCACAATGAAACAACGGACACGAGCTCAGTGAATAACAGTGTATTAGACACTACGGACGTCGCTACAACTCCCAGCATTGCTCGTGCTGTGAGTTCCGCTGTGCCAACAGTAGTGCTCGACACGGATGTTGTGAGCGATAACATGGCAGCCAGACTTTGCATGAGCTTCCTTGGTCATGTCTTATTTCTCAAGAATCAAGTTCCATTGTCAGTACCTTTGCTTGTTTTCCTGTCCACTCGTTTTGAATCGGATTCACAGTCCTATCGTCCAGCTGGCCAGAATGCCGACGAGCAATGTGAGTGACACTTCATATTTGGAGAAACGCAGCACATGAGACTTTACGCTCCTCTAGAACACTACCCGTGCCGCCAAGAAGCGCCACGAATTGTTGAATTCGTTCGATACCCTTGCTTCACATTTGTACACGACCTTTATCGCTCTCTCTACGGCGCTTGCACTTCGGGGTTCTCCCGAGAAAGCGAGGTTGGGAACAGAGACCCATCACAGACGTGGGGCAGCCAGGGCCTTTTTTACCCTTGCGCTTGGTCCGACTGTAGGAACTGCTAAATCCCGTGTGATTGTAGGCATCGATGGGCTAGAAACCAAGGTGTGGGGGTTGCCGCAGGACACAGACCCTAACGAAGTAGTACAAACAAACGATGGGTCAGAAGGAAACGACGATGACGACTGTTCCTCAGGAGATGTAGATGATACGGACAGCGAAGACGAGCAGAGTGAAGAGGAAGAAAGTGGAAGCAGTGGCGAGGAATTGGAGGATGCTTCAGTGTTCGATGATGATTCGCCGCCGCCATCTAGGAGCCCATCTCCTACGCCGTCGGATAGGTCTCCTTCGGCGTCGCCACAGAACGTGCCTTCAAAACCCCCCTTCCTACAGGCTGAGGACCCGGAGACGCTACGAGCAGCGGAACGACTGTTATCACGTACACTTGCGAGTGCATGTGCAGATGACGATGGTCATGGATTGGCATCCGAAATGGGTAAACCAAAGCATCTCCTATTACCGCGTCGCTCATACCATTGCCAGCTCCAACGCAGATACACGTCCTACTCCGAGCGCCACGTCGTTTTGACCATCCTTACTGGATACCACGCCAGAACCTCTCTACTTCATTGGACAGCTATCTCGAGGAATTTCTGGCAGAGATAGGGGAGATATCAATTTCCCCAGATACCGCAAACAAGAAACGAACTAAAGCGAGTAAGGTACAGGGCGTGTGGGTCAAGTCGCGTGGGCACCGTACACCGACTGAGAGCTCTGAAGAGGACTTGGCTGAAGAAGACGAGATGATATGGTGGAGTTGGGATGGAAAATTGGTCGGGTTTTCAGAATGGTGACCCTGTGACTCTTGGGCCTAGGAAAGACTGCATCGGAGTGGTGCTTGATTCCTTGATGTGACAACTCCAGCGTGACCGCCACACCTAGACTTGGGACCTCCTTTCCGGTGACGAATTTGAGTCACACGAGTAACTAAGTAGCGGGCGGTGCTAGTGATTCTACAACTCGATTCTCCATCTCGGCTCGAGTGTTCGCTCTTGGAAGGGAACCGCAATGAAATCCCAACAACAGTTTCATGGCTCTGATGCTGTATGTCATGCAATCAATTCCGCAACACAGGTTAAACTCATAGATCCAACTGTGAGTTACAAGGACCCTGCTCTATTTACCATGATCTGCGTTTATGCGACCTCGATAGCCTGAACATCAGCATCTGGCATCCCACACAGATGTCGATGCTAGATCAGTACTAGTCCGAAACCTACAAGCCGAACCTGAGTCTATGTATTCAAGTTGTTCCCCTATAACTTGCCTCCCCCCGGAAATATTAGTCATTATCTTTGGGCTGTCTATAGTTCGAGGAGAAGAATCTACGACGTTCTCCGCCCCTCCACAAGATCTTTTTTGCCTTACACGAGTCTGCAAGTATTGGAGGGCCATTTCAGGGGCAGATCCTCATCTCTGGACCTCAATTTACCTTTGTTTTCCCTACAGACCCCCACGCCCAAGCCACCAGGAAGAAGTGCTGAAGATGGAGCGTATGATTGACCAGTACTTGAAACGGTCTGGAAGTTTGCCGATATCAATCGCAGTCGCCGAGTGTAGCGACCCAGGGGCGACATCCAGGAGAGACATCCTTTCCGCGCTCGTCTCCAAGATCAGATCCCACCCACGTCGCTGGAAACGTATAGCATTTTATACATGCTCTCACCCTGACTTCTTCGAGTTTACGCGGTGCGACTTGTCCTCTCTAGAACATTTATACATTGGTACCCTGGACCCACACACGCTGGACTTGAGCTCTGTCGCGAATCTCAAGTCATTTGCGTTCGGCGGATGTCCACTGAACACCAATTGTTTAGTCCCCTGGGAGCAACTTACGGAGGTCTCATTCCAATTTACTTATCATGGTGTTTCAGATCAATTATTCAATCTCCTCGCCCAGTGTCGAACCATAACCACTTGCTCTTTGGGTGTACATCACATTTTGGGTGGTGGTCCTAGATATGACGGGACGCTCACTCTCCCCCATCTTCGAACGCTCCGCATTCGGCATATCCAACTTAACTCCCATGCACGCACTGTGATCGACCCTCTTATCTTACCCCAACTCGAAACCCTCGAAATCGACGCCTCCATCAGAGTCGTTTCAGATGGGTCAAACCAATCTTGGCATGACCATGACTTTTCAAACCTTTTGGCACGCTCAGGATGTGCCCTCCGCCATCTCTCGATCCAAAAAGTCCACTTTCCAAACGACGAACTCTTGCGCTGCCTTGAATCCTCACCCGTGCTCGTGTCACTCTGTTTCACCCCGTATCCGCGATCACAGAATATGGAGGATGTTCTTCGCAGGTTGAACACCAGGAATGGTCCGGGGCTAGTCCCAGAATTATGTGAGATCACGTTGGGAATCGCAGAAGAGGGGAATTTGTGTGAGATGATGGCAATGTTTCAGTCGCGCGTGGGATTAAGTGCTCGTGCTGTGGGAATAACTGCGCTCAGACGCGTCAAGGTAGTATTCCTGAAACATAACATGGAAAATCGTGTGGAAGATGAGCACGAGCCCGAGTCAGAGAAGGTAATAACGTTCCGGGAACGGCTAGAAGGGTGGGTGTGCGAAAGGGAGAGGGAGAAAAAACACGGACCAGGTAATGGGGAGACTAGATTGGAGGCATCAGTGGTGATTGCCCTACCTGATGCCGAGCGCGGAATTTTTCACTGGGAGTAACAGAGGAACCTTGTTTTTCTTCGTAGTATTGTACAAGTTACGCTGTTAATAGCACAATGATATTGCCCGGTTGTCAAAACCCAACCTCTTGTACCATGAGCATAAACAAATGCTTCCACCGGCTTGGGGACCACGCTCCATCTTTGAACAACCCACAGTTGTCGTCAATAGATACAATTGAATTTTGCTTTTCATAATTTGACTCCGCCTTGGGACCTTTCGGACTCTTGGTGGGCTCGAAGTGTACGCATCACAGCCTTGCGGTCCGCTGGTTGGGAGATCGTGACGGGTTGCTTGTACCTGAATTGATCATAATCGGGACCCCGGTAGAGAAATATGAGTATGATAGGATGGATAGTCCAGTTGCAGGGAGACAAGCACAAGTACCGCGGACAGCTGAACTCGGAATTGCCCGAGTAGCATGTTACAGGATACCATACTTCTTGGTCGGTCGTGATGATTTGGAAGAAATCGAAAGAGGGAACCTGGGATTGCGAGCGACTGCGAGTGTCAGAGGTCGGGATGGGGGCGGGTTTGCGAAAGCTCTTGTCAAGGATACCAGCTAGCAGTCTTAAGCCTATCGAGGGTGTTGGCGGTAGCTTGAGGCGCCAGTGGTAACAGATTGGTAGTGATTTGGGTAATACGAGTGGAGAGAAGAAGTCTGCCGCCTCGATGCGGTTCCACAGGCGATCGGCGTTTGTTCGCTGCCATACGGTCCACCACGATAGACCCACACCATCGTGGGGTTAACGGCACAGGCCTCTGAAATTTTGAAACTGCGAAGGATTCCGTGACAACGTCGATGTAGGAGGTGTAGGTGTAGGCGTACGTAGTCAAACAGCGGAAGTTGAAATTCGATCGGAACCCATCTCAACATGAAATACCCACCATCGACCCAATCACCCGTCTCCAAGCTCAGATTGTTTTTTCCCGTCGACTCTGCGGTGTGTTTGACGACAACGTGTACATTGCACTCATCTTGATCATCATGGACAGTCTGTGGTGAAGAAAGTCAAAATGCTTCGCCGGGGCAGAAAATACACCACGACCCATTTCGTGCCAAACCTCGCCTTGACTGACTCGTGATACGCACCCCTCATGAAATACTGGCGCACATCTTTGAGTTCTGCCTAGAGGACGAGTCGGCGTCTATCAATCTCCTGTACTAGGTCCTTGTCTTCTCACACTTGCAAGGGTCTGCAAACTTTGGAGAACCGCCACAGAATCAGACCCTCGTCTCTGGACATTCATCCATTTTTATTTCCCCAATACACCGAAATGTGGCGGCTCGGAAGGCCCGCCGCACGTGCCGCATCCTTCGTCATGGAAGGTCGGGCTTGGGTGTCGACGGCGCGCAACGTGACACGTGTAAGCTGCCGGCAATCATGATGCGCTCCTCTGCTGATGAGCGATTTATGGCACATCATACGGCACTAGCAAGAGAACTCGACCCCATGGCGTTGTCACTTTCAGGCCCTGCCTTCTTGGCTGGGGTTCAGAGCTAGCGTGCCAAATTGGAGTTTATAGCTACCGACGGACGCATCTTTTTTCGGTTTTCTCCAGTAGCGTCAGCTCGTCGACACACCCATTTCGTCGTCAATACCCCAAAATCCAAATCCAACACAACGGGCTCGGGTCTTGACCCCGTTCGCGCACCTTATTCCGTTTTCGTTTTCGCACTTTTTTCGTGGGCGGCGATGGATCTCGGACCTGATCACGATACTTGGTCGCTCGGGAACAACGTCTTATCACATGCATCGACACCTCGAACCCCGTTCGTTCGCGTTGTACCTTGTACTTCTCTGCCTCGGGAATGACATGACGCCGATCCCTGAATCATGTCGGCCCGCCAAGGCTGCATAAAACAATGTATCCCCGACGAGGCCCGCGGAAAGTGTCTGGACCAGGACGTCGAACAACGAACCGGCGTATAAACCCTACCGAAAACCCTCTCGGCGAGTCATACGCATGGGGAAATGAAAAAGGGAAAAAAAATACGCCACCGGAACGAGCCATGCCATTTGGACCGCTTGGCAATATGCATCCCATCAGTATATTCGACAGCCATCTCGGTTCGTCATCACCCAGAACGGAGGACCGTCGGCGACTGGGTGATGCCCATCCGGGTTGCTACAAAAATCAAGTCGACGACCGAGGGAGGGGCTAGACTGGGCTCGAGTTGGCGTATACATGGTGCATGACGCACTTTCCCCCACATTCCATAATGAATCGGTGATGAAAGCCACGATGGTCGTCAGGGCGGATAGGACCGATTGCGCCAAACCATGGGAAGCGTAACCACTACCTATACGGGGAGGGGAGAGGGAGAGGATGGTTCGAATGTGATCGTGACTATGCCCAAGGTTGTCGGATGACTTGGTGGTTACGTGGTGGGGAGGGCAGGAGGAAATGGTGGGGGTTTGTGCGGCGATACGACGTCGAACTTTACTCAGGCTTTGACAAACCAGTTTGCAAGTTGGAGGTGATGTAGGTGAGGACAGTGCGGGGCGTCAACATGGCAATATGGGAGCCTGTCGGCCATGCTACGTATCGTGCCTTCTGCAAATACGAGGCATACAGCTACATCACGGATGTTTAACGTTTTAACCAAGTAGCCAGTGCGACAATGGCATGCCCATCGAAAAATCACACCCATTGTGAACCACGGCACACCAAACGATCGTAGTTTGTAGGCGCTGTTCGACCACTTAAGACAAAGATGTGCCCGCTGCGGCAAAGCAGCGTATGGGATCCCGCCCTAAGATGGCCGCGTGCGTGTTGGTGTGTTATCGGTCGACTGGCGTTCACCATAGTCACGATGCATGTGTCTGGCGACAATGCTCGGGCGGCGGGCGGCGGTCTTAATCGCTGGCAATCATGTTGCCACACGCATCTTTTTGCTCTCCCAGATGTCTCGTAAGCGCCATTGATAGACACCCTGGAGAACAATCCAGATCGTCGACGTAAGACTCGTGTGGCTTAGGACAGAGCACGACCTGGCAGCAGCGATCGGCGTTTGTTTACTCCCCATATTATTATGCGGTCCTCGGATTAGCGGCACGGACCTCTAAGATTTTGAAACTGCAAAGGATATGGGTGGTGTAGGCCCAAGACTAGGTGTCAGCGAGGGTACTAGTCAAACAGCGAAGTTGAAATTCGATCGGAGCGCATCTCAGCTTGAAATAACTAACTGATCCAATCACCTTGCAATCGCCACGTCTCGACGTTCAAGCTGTTTTTCCCCGTCGACATTGCGGTGTGTTTCTGTTTCGTTGACGACGACACACACATTGCACTCATGTTGATCATCATGGACAGTCTGATGGCAAAAGTCAAGCATGTTTCGCCAGGGCAGCAAATACACCACAACCCAATTGGTGCCAAACCGCACCTTGACTCACCCGTGATACGCACCCCTCGTGAAATACTGGCGCGCATCTTTGAGTTCTGCCTAGAGGACGAGTCGGCGTCTATCAACGTCCATCAACCTTCTGCGCTGGGTCCTCGTCATCTCAGGTTTGCGAGGGTCTGTAAACTTTGGAGAGCCGTCACAGAATCAGACCCTCATCTCTGGACATCCATCCACTTTTATTTCCCCAATACACTAAAATGTGGCGAGGACGACACGCCGAAGGTCAGACGCGTGTTCGACCTGTATACGAAACGCTCGGGCACATTACCACTGTCACTCATATTTGTCGATCATCGCGACTCGGAGGATCGTGATCAACGGGGACAAGAACTCATTTCCTTGCTCGCAGATTGCATACGAACGCATTCACATCGCTGGAAACGTATCTCAATTGATCTGACATATGGTTATGCTCTGATCCTGTTTGCATTCACGCCATGCAACCTCTCCATACTGGAATATCTATACATTACCATTAGTCAAGACTCCCCGTTCTTCATACCGGGAATATACAATGTTCCCATCTCTTCTCAACTGCACTTGGGGTCTGCCGTGAACCTCAAGTCACTCACGTATACCGCACCCGGACATGGAATCAGAAGTGTAACCGGTGTCCATTGGGAGCGGCTCACAGAGATATCAATTGACTTTGACCCATCGGAGATATATTGTTTGCCTTTTGGAACTGGACAATTCAGATTCAATTCCCAGTGCCAAAACATAACCAGCTGCTCCTTGGGCATGAATTCCCAATGGACAGTTCCACATCATGACCAGGTCATCATATTGCCCCATCTTCAAACGCTGCGCATTCGCCGGATCACTTCTCATTCTTATGTAGAAGACGTGATCGATCCTCTCATCCTCCCTCAGCTCCGTACACTCGAAATCGATGCCTTGAAAAGCACAGAGTGGGGCGAATGGGAACCATCCTGGCACGACCGGAACTTTTCAAATCTCTTGGCACGCTCGGGGTGTACCCTCCATCACCTCTCGGTTCGAGACGTCCATTTCCCAAACGACGAACTCTTGCGCTGCCTCATATTTTCACCTACACTCACGCTGCTGCGGTTCATTCCCTTTCCACAACCACATGATGTGGAGGACGTCATTCATGCATTGGACGTTTTGCGGCCTGGCGGCGGCCCTGAAGGCACCAAAGATGACCCGTTGATCCCGGGATTACAGGATATATCGTTGGGGATCTCATTCGAGGGACATTTGGAGGAAGCAATGTCGATGTTTCGGTCGCGCATAGGCACCACTGCGCGTACTGCGGGGGTCGCAACACTCCGATCTATCAGGGTGATGTTTTTTGATGTGCTATGTGTCCGAAGAGGTCCTCTGGGAAATAGAGAAGAATCAATGGGAGTAGCTAATTTTCGGAGGGAGCTGGAACGGTGGGCGACTGTGAATGGGAATGAAGAGGAAGAGGGTGAAGAGAAAGGCGACAATGGCATAGAACTAGGGAGAGCGGATACGAAGAAGTTGGCAGTGTCGGTGGTGGCTGCCTTCGTTGATCTTCTCGAACCTTTACCTGATCTGGAGGAGTAAATTTGGTGTCAAATTTACTATGTTACCGTCCGAGTTGTTTTCAGTTGGATCAGGCACTGGTGTGCTGCCACATCTTCCGCCTCATGTGCCGTATTGCAAGTTGTTGGTGTCCTCGTGATGTCATTGAAACATCTATATCATCATATTACTGCCAGTGGCGACTCGACCATGTTCCAAGTCCTTCCTCAGCTCCAAATACTTGAAATTGATGCGATCCAGCTCGATAATTTGCACATTCGGGACATTGCTGCCTTTCGGCACGTGACATCTATTTTCCAATGATGGACTCCCGACCGCCAGCAACTGCCGATTTTTACATGCAGTGTGGGAATTTTTACAGCACAGCATGTAAAAATTCCGGAATAAAGTGACTTAACTGACCTATATGCTGCCTAGCAGTCTCGCCCATGCTCGCACCGTTCCTCTTCGGCCCTCATCCCCAATCACAGGACACAGTGGATGTGCTTCGTGTTCTAGACGCTATCTGGAAATGCAGAACCTGCAGGGCACTGTTCGGGCGTGATGATGGCGATCTTTCGCTCGTGTGAAAAGGCACAAGCACAAGGCTACTGCGGGAATAGACACCCTCCGGCGTGTCGAGGTAGTGGTTTTTCAATATGCCATTCCCTGGCTATGATGGTAGAAAGTTGCCAGAGAGCGAAGTACGTTTTCGGAGAAGGAAGATGTGAAGATAAACAGGATAGGGATTCCAAGTCGGGCACAGGATGGCCCGGGGGAGGTTGGAAAACCTCAAGTTCCCCAATGTCATACTTCTCTTCTGAGTGCCATCGACTTCAGTATAACAGGCTACCACTGCAAGTTGTCTTATCGTTTGCCAATTCGAGGTTTGTATCAAGTTCGAACCTGGTGCGTCTGCTAAACTGAAGTCTTCAACATTTCACCTAACCCTGGTCAATCATCTGTACGTTGTTTCCCAGCTTATCCATCTTTTCGCACAATCTCTGTTCTCTTCGGCCAATGGCGCGTGATGGCAGGTGCGACCATCGGCATTAGTGTTAACACGTGTCGATATCGATGCCTCGTTTCCTGGCCTACATTCACGAGCGTTTCAAGTGTCCATCGCAGGACGATAACTCGTACGTTCATCGGAGCGGCGGAGGTTCGACGGCACACACGTACACGCATCATGATGTGAGGGATATTTCTCACTCGACCATCGTAGACCATACGGATTTCCGCGGTGTGCAACGTCAGTGTGACAGCAGGGCCCGGGCGCTTTACAAATGGATGGATTTCAACTTGAAAGGGCGAGGATAGTGCACACAACGAGGACTCACCGAACGCCAGCCTTTATTATCCACTCCGCGTGAAGAATGTTGCACTTTGACGATGGGTTCTCTCATCTTCAAGGTCTCCCTTCCGAGATGCATGTCCACAGTCCGAGTCGGCGGTCGAGCCGATCGTCTCCCCTACACACCGACGTGGATTCAGATGCTTCGATCGGCGACTTGGCGATGGTGCTCGTATGTCTTAGTCTTGTTTACGGCACCAGGCGTTGACGTTGATTCGACAGCCTGAAATCAGACCACTCCTGTCATCGGATGAGAGGACAGTTGGCCCTACCACTTAAACACAGGATAATGCAATCGGGGCAGCACCATGCTCGCTGAGGAAACATTTCAAACATGTGACACACTACACAGACGTCCAACTTGAAGATGACCCCCGCCTCGCAGCTGCCATCGAACCACCCCAAAACTTCTTTCAGAGACAGGTTGTGTTGTTCTGTCCTGTAACACGCCTTCCTCATGAAATACTGGCCCATATCTTTGAGCTCTGCCTTGTGCATGTTACCCCTTACTTCTTCCCTACCCATGGAGTGTTTTGCCTTGCACATGTCTGCAAACTCTGGAAGATGGTCGCGGAATCCGATCCCCATCTCTGGACGTCGATGCACTTTTATTTTTCCGACGCACACCAAAATCGTAAGGAGGACGTGCCAAGAGTCAAACCGGTGTTCGACCTACACTTGAAACGATCAGGCGCACTACCGATCGATCTCACATTCACCGATCATCGGTTCTACCATCCAGCTTCAGAAGATCTTGTTTCCTTGCTTGTAGATCGACTCCGAACGCATTCACGTCGTTGGCGGTGTGTCACACTTCATCTGTCTTGTGGATATTTCCCCCAATTCTTCAAGTTTATGCCGTGCAATTTATCTTCTCTGGAACATCTGTCTATTAGTGGTGATGTTCTTGGACAGCAAGTCGTCACCACGCTTTGCCTGAACTTGCAGTCCGCCAAGAACCTGAAATCGTTTGCATATAGCGGACCTGGCCATTCGCTGGACGATCAGATTGACCTTCACTGGGAGCGACTTACAGAGATAGCATTCGAATTTGCTCCTCATAATGGGATGAGCTCTTCGTTGTCTCGACAATTCAAACATCTCGCCTTGTGTCAGAATATAACTACTTGTTCCCTTGGAATAGACCGACCTTTTTGGCTTGATTCAGCTGGTAACCGGACCATCACGCTTCCCCGTCTTCAAACGCTTCGCATCCGTCGACTCTCCCCCCAGTCACATGCACGCACTGTGATCGACCCTCTTGTCATACCCCGACTCCAAACGCTCGAAATTGATACAGCTGCCCTTGTCAGCTGGTACGGCAGGAGCCCACCCTGGCATGATCACAATTTCTCAAACCTTTTGGCACGCTCCGGATGTTCGCTCTCTCGCCTTTCGATCCAAGATGTCGATTTTCCAAACGATGAAATTTTGCGCTGCCTCGTGCTTTCACCCTCGCTCGTGTCGTTCCGTTTCATCCCCTTCCCACGTTCACAGGATATAACGAAGGTCATTCACAAGCTGTGTATCCCAGAACCTGTGGTGGGAGGCAGGATACAAGCTTGTGATGGACAGAAGCACATCGGAGATGGCCCGCTTGTACCAAGATTACGTGAGATCGCGTTGGGGAGCTCGGTAGAGGGTCTTTTGTGTTTGATGATGGCGATGTGTCGCTCGCGAGGAGGTGTTCATGCGCGAACCTCGGAGGTAGCCACCCTCCGACGGGTGGAGGTGGTTTTTTTTGACATGCCGCATGGTAGTGTGAACCCTGTTCAGGAAGATCGGTTGCGGAGGGTTACAGGTTTCCGGCAGGAACTCGCGCAATTGGCGTTCGAGGACGATGGAAGCGAGCGTGGGATTGAAGGTGAGGAGAGTTTGAGCACGGCGGTGGTAATAAATTCACCTTACCTTGTTGAGTACATTGACGTTGTACATATAGGGTGACCTCCACTTGTTCGGCCTCGCTAATGCAATGCGACCGCATCAGTGCCACATCAAATTAAGTAAACCTCGTACAGCAGCAATCTAAAATTTCCGCGATTGCAACGGAAGAGTGGCCTGAAATTGGCAAGGAATGATTCATCGATGCTGTATCCTATACGTATAATAGGGACATACAGGTACAACGCCGCATGAAACGAAGTCTTCAGTGAGCTTGCGAACTGGCTCAAGACTTTTTTGGTACTAGTAGTCTTGAGGAAAAGTTAGTAAAATGCGATGTTAAAGAAGGAAGGTGACCTTGCATCTAACTGATATTGACATATTATACTGGGAGATTAATGATCCTATCCGATGTGACTTGCAAACACACCTAGAAGATCGAGGATGGAGAAGTTGAGTCGTAAATTAACTTGAAGATGCGAAGGCGTGTAGCGTTAGTCAGCATCACTCGGTACTGGAGTAAATCTCATCCCGGACCATGTAAAAGGCTCCTGCGAAACTGGCCTTATGTCGACTGATTCCTCGATACCTCGCCCACCGGATGCCCCTGCTGAATTCCGTCGTCAATTCTCGTGCAATACTTGGTTGAAGTCGACCTCACGATGGTGTCTTCTGAGTCCTCGTTCCAGCACGGACGGGTTGCACGAAATCGCGCAGTGCGTTTTTTACTTTTACCTTCGTTCTGGTGTTGTGTAGTTACGAGTTTCTCCGGTTCTTCGAATTTCTCCCGTAGCTCAGACGATGTCAGTCTACTAGCGTCCATGCATGTAACCACGAATGCCAGTGCACTCGAACTCAGCTTGCTCATCTGCCGCACTCGCCAGACCTCCGAAGGGACAATGCCTCACCTGCTACTGTGGAACGGCCGGTTGCGCATGTCCACAAGGCGTCCAAACTCCCCCCCAAATGTGCGATACATTGCATGCCGCCAGAGATCCTCGGTATCGTCTTCGAAAACTGTCTCGACGAACAGGTACCTTCTTGCGCAGTACTATCAGTGGCTCCGCTTCTTTTCGGCCATGTCTGCAGGTACTGGCACTCTGTGTCTCAAAGTACCCATCGACTCTGGACATCCCTCTCCTTGAGATTCCTTGAAACCAACGCCGATCGCTCGCGTGACGGTGTCAAAGTTTCCACTGCAGTCGAGACGTGGCTTCAACGATCATACCCCGCTCCGCTCTCAATTTACTTTACCGACAACCGCATCTTTCAAAAGGACACCGAAGACGTTGTCATCTGGTTACTTTCCCGCATCCGCATGGATGCACCACGATGGAAAGCCATCTATCTCAAATTCTCCTCTGACTACTTTATTCAGCTTGCGGCGCTCTCCTCATGTACTTTCACATCTCTTATCTCGTTTTCCGTGCACGTTGACCATATGGGTTGGCGTCGTGGTCTCCTCTCGCTCCGTATGGATCTCGCTCAGGCAACTCAGCTCACCTCGCTGGCATATACAGGACCAGACCATGTCATTCGGGAAGACATCCTTGTTGACTGGGCGCGTCTCACGTTCATCGCGTTTTCGTACGAACTACATGAAGCAGGTGGTCAAACTGCCACTCTCCCGCGCCACTTTTCAACATTAGCGCTGTGTCGGAACCTCACGGAACTATCAATTGGGCTGAGCACTGCGCTAGCACAGCATTTGCATCCGCTGGATGTGATGGCCCAGGGCCAGATGGTGTTCCCAATGATCGAGCTGCCGAAGTTGCGTACGCTACGTGTACGACGACTGAGTCGGAGCGCACACGCTTGTGCGCTCATCGATGCACTGTGCCTCCCCGAGCTCTCGACGCTCGATATCGATAGTGCCGCCCTCGTCGGCTGGGATGGTTCTCCTACACCACTATCGCACCCAGACTCCGCACCTACACCATTGCACATGCAGATGTACACGCAAACCCACTGGTGGCATGCCCATCACTTTTCTGCCCTCCTCGATCGCTCTGCGTGTCACCTTCGCACGCTTCAGATCAGGGACGTCGACATATCACCTTCGGAGCTTGCACGTCTGCTTACGTCCCCGAATATCTCGCGCACGCTTTCCACGTTTACGTTTGAGCCTTTTCCGAGGAGCTGTCCTATCTCGGACGTGCTCACACATCTCATTTCCGTGCCCAGCTCTGGGCCTACACCCGTAACGAGCCCCAATCTCAGTCCCGCAGGCAGTCCGAGTCCCAGTTCGAGTCCAAGTCCGGAACCAGCTTCCATTTCACACCCGAATGCCACACCCATTACTATCTTAGATCCCTCCCCCACCTTTCCCTGCCTGACCAGACTACGCCTGGGTTGCGCGCATGAAATGGATCTTGATCTGCTGGCTGACATGATTGAGTCCCGGACGGGCGACCGCGCAACCCAGGCCGGCGTCCAATCCCTTGCCATCTTCGAGCTCGTCTTTTATGATTTCGTGTACAGTCACGGGCGAGGAAGGCAGCCTTGGCGCAAGGTGTGCTTCGATGCTTTCAAAGAACGGGTACTGA
The DNA here is from genome assembly GCA_038094595.1 of Pulveroboletus aff. annulatus. NCBI lineage: Eukaryota > Fungi > Basidiomycota > Agaricomycetes > Boletales > Boletaceae > Pulveroboletus > Pulveroboletus aff. annulatus. The sequence goes on from JBBPTX010000373.1 coordinate 15,845, forward strand.
GGTATGCACGCGAGGGCGGGGTAGATGTGGAGATCAAGGTCGAGAGGCCGTATGAACCGATGTATCTCTCGGTTCCTTGATTCCTGTTCAAGTTGTTGAAGAAGACTGGTGCGCTTAAACTTCGAAGATGCCGTCGTTATCTTGCTATCAGATGTTTCATACGTGGATCTTGCATATGGACCCTGTTTGCAGGTAGGAGTGTCATTTTCTTTTCTCGACCATTGCACTCGTTGGTAGTCATTTGCGTGACACTGAGAATTGCTCTCACCATTTTCACTGTCCTGCACATTGGTATTTGTTTTCTTCCAATTTTTTATAGTTCGGGAAACTTAGCATTACATATTACTCCTTGAGAACTTCCGCCGACTAAAGATGTACGTTGGCTCTACTACTGACTATATTTGATACCATTCATGAGTCTCCTTCATGCCATTTTCTCTTTTCATTTCCGTGCGCAGCGTCACCACTCGCTTTGAAGTTCCCCAGTTTGCTGGAGGAGCAATACCATCGAACATTCTTAATTCCGCCACTTCATGTAAGAACCACAACTACCTGTTCGTGGGACCGACCATGACCGCGAGGCATACATCGTGAACTTGACTGAACTAAAACTAACTCTTCACTAGGTCGCAGCCAGTATCGCGACGACGCAGGTCCACCCCAGATAAATATTTCGCTTCCCCGTATATGTTCCAATAACGTATCCATCGGCCTCTGAATATGCAGACCTACTTCCCAGATCGCATCGGTATGTTGATCCCCATGGGAGCATACGTCATGTCCTTGAAGGACGTGGCCTACGACAAGTGTTGTACCACCTCAGAGGCGCCAGGCTGAAACCATGATAGCTGATTCGGCAGGAGATACGCAAGATCGCTGCCATATGAGATTATTTTCCTTGAGGGAACCAGTCCTTTCACTTCGATTTTCAGCGCCTAGGTAAATACCTGCCCCGAGATAAGTTGATGTTTTCTGGTTCTTGGAGGATCCATGCCTATGTGGGGCGATACATCGGAGCACGTCAAATTTGGCGTTATCTTTTGACGGAAATAATAAATGGCAGACCAGACAAAGCAGCAGTGGTACGTACTATGAATAGGTATTGACTGCCGTATCTGCAGACTCCAAGTAATCAATGTGGGCCTGGCCCGGGGAATGCGGTGAGCCGTAAATGGTGCTCGCCACGTCGCATCACTTAGACACATTTCAGCGCGACGGATTTTTGGAGAACGGTCGTGAGAATGGCACGATGGTACAAGGCAATGTCATGCTAGTATCTAAACACTGACTGGAAAGTATGGTTGGTCAGTGAAGTGTATGTGTGGTTCAGTCCCTGCTCACATCATAGTCATACGCCTTCATTTCCATATTATTACTGTTGACCAAACCCTCATCCATCACAATGCATTAATTATATCGACTTGATACCCAACCAGGAGTTGTCCCAGATATTACAATCCAGTGGAACAAGAGATAAACTTGGAAGTTGATTATTTGGAAGTCTGAAGACTTCGGGTTCATGACGAGGTTAAGTACCGAATAAAGACAGCGATATGCATGGGAACTAATACCGAGGTTGCGATCAATCACATGCTGAGTCTATAACACGGGGACTGTTGGAATAGGAATTCTCGGTAGGATTATCTGAAGAATAATGCTATCATTCTACATCATCATATGCATCAGACAGTGATCTGCGAAATAATGTTAATCATCGGTAGAATTCATTCTAATACACTTACTCAAACTGGACTGGTTCGAATGTTTGGCCTCTCGCGGCAATCCCAGCCAAATCATCAGCAAGTTCATTGCAAGCGCGATCAATACGCCAGAAAGCGATTCGAACATGGTATTCAAGTTCGTAGCACTCGACGATTGCGTCAAGTCTTTGGAAGAGATCAAGATTTTTGGGCTTCCTTTTCGACGGGGTGCGCCAGCCATGGTTCTATTCGGACGATTGAGATGGAAACGAGAAACGCCGACAACAGGTGTACCTTCCAAGTGGGAACCCACTCGGTCATACCTACGACGACATACTCCGAGTCAGATGTGATGACCCAAGTCATCTTGTTGTTGGAACTCGCATTTTCCTTTGTGTCTCGGTCACCCTTGTCCGAGTCGTAGAACTCTGCTAGTTTGCATATACCGTGGATCGCAGCGAGGAGTTCTGCACGTTGAGAAGTGCGGGCGGAAGAAGGGTCGATGTCATCATCGATGGGGATGGCCCACTGCATAGTCATCTGGTTTGTGCCAACCGCGATCCCAATACCAGCTGTCGCTCCACCCTGACCGTTGCCCAAGCACGCGCCATCGACGAACACGATCTTGTAATGATGGCAAGGTTTGGGGGATCGGGTGGGAAAGTAACGACGAGTAGCGTCTGCCCGACGTTCTCTCTCCGTGCAAGAGCAGCAGTAGGCAAAGAAGCGGCCACAACACCAACATTTCAGGAGGAGATCGTCTGTAGACAAGCTTTGTGCGTACTTGCAAAACACGAGACGATGTCCGACGACGTCTTGACAACGATTTGGGTCGTCGAGGACACGTCGGAGAGCAAGCATGGAAACGATGGTTCAGCTTGAAGTTGAAATGTGAAGTGACCACGCACGTAGTAAATGTCCATTTAAGTCCGTGCCGGCTACGGATGTGATTGTATGGAGGGTTCCCATGGAACAATATGTACTATATCCACGAGTCTGAAAGAGACATTCCACAAACTCGTCGTGAAATTTGGCCCTATGTGCCTCAGTGCACGTAGACGTTCAAACAGTTGGTAGAACTCACCTTTCAGCTACTAGGTGATTTCTTTTCAAAAATAATCGGACCTAACCCTAACCTGACGAAATTGCCATACAAGGCGAGTTGAAGCCATGAAAGAAGGTGACTCGATTTTTACTAAAAGAGGCAACGGTGAGCGAACTGGTCCAACCCCGCTCCTGTTTCTTTAAACTCACACAGCAACGACTCAAACTGACTAGGTGTTCTTGCATTTACTTACAAGTTCGCCTTTCTCTTCCTTCCCTTATCTACAAGGACAAGGATCATCGAGTACTCTACTTCTAACCTCATCCCATTAATGCTATCGAACAAGAACTGCAATGTCAGCCGTCAAGCCACTCCAGATTCACCGTACTTTCGTCCTTTGCTACAGCTCGATAATTCTCCTTCGTGGACTGAAGAACGTCCAAGCACTGCTCATCTGGATAGACCTCCCGACTCTCCCACAAGCATTGAGTTTCCGATCCATATCAAGCACGAAGCCATAGTCGACGACGACGACGACGACGACCCTCTAACCAAACATGATGGTCGTCTAGTTTCTGTTTCCCCGACACCGGTCGCGTCTCCTTCACCACGTCCGGCTTCCAGCGCATTATCTTCGTCGTCGCCGACGTCCTATGGTCATACTAGATCGCCTGTGCTTGCTCGGTGAGTACTTTGCCTCCTACCTAGGCTCGTTTTTCGACTGTGTGGCGCATGATCCGTCCACGTTGCTCCATTTGACTGCTTTCACGTTGCCGCCGTCTTTCTTCTCTCCAAGCGCCCACACATTGACTGTCCCATATTTGTACAAGTCTGGTCGCCACACGTGTCCAACAACATCTCTTTTCTTTTACAACGATCTGAGCCATGGCAGTCGATGTGCTGACTTCACTCTTTGTAGGCGACCAACGATGCTCGAGAATTTCTCGCGCACAGTTCGGAACTACGTTCCGGCTTCCATCCCCGTCCCTTCTGCCACGCCTTCTCCACCACGAGTTTCTCGACCCGTTTCCTTTGGAAATTTCATGGGTGCCAATCTTGGTTATTCACCCGCTTCAGAACGAGATTCCCTGGCTCTACCATTGGAGAGACACCAGGCGCGTCAATCTCTGGGTCAGCCCCTCTCCGGACAGAGAGGCTCTCTAGTCGACTCACCGGAAGTACAGAAGGCCATTCTTAGCTCTGAAGAAGGGGATGCCACTCTTGGAAACCACCTCACTGGGTACCCTACTGTAGCTGAAGGAGATAGTGTTCTATGGTCACGCTGGGACTGCTTATCTCAACTCACTTTGAAGTCTAAGTAAGCATTTCCTTTTCGTCCTGTGATGGCGCCATGCACGTGCGTGTGCTGACTGCTCGTCTTTGCAGGCGTATTCTCTTTCTTGGTTACCCTTCTGGACTCCAGATGTGGGACTGCACGAATCTAGCCTCGGTATCAGAGGTGTTGAACCTCTCCGGCCCTTCATGGGGCGTTGTTACCTTTGCTGGGGTTCTCCCACCACCTCTCGCAGACGATGGCCCATTCGCGGGTTTGCGGCCACTGATCGGCGTAGTGTGAGTTACTTTAATCATACTTGTCACATTATTCACCGGAATGCCACGTAGCTCCAAGATACGTGGTCAATCTGTAATGCTTATTTATTCGTTGCGCTCTCACGAAGTGGTCAAGCGGTTACCATTCCACAATGTATCATCCTTTGCTTCCAGTAATCTGTTTACCGTTATAGTGAGTACAAAGGACTTGTTTTTTATCGTTACGGACTGTTGACAATTACGTCCCAGAGCACAATACATCCACCAACTCTTCACGTTCTTTCTTCTGCATCATTAACCATACTACATACTATTTCTTCGCCCTCGATATTTGCTTACAGTCGTACTTCGACTCATAAACCGAATACCAACAACACTGTATCACTATCAGCCATAGATACACATGATTTGGACGACGCCTCAACCACAAACAGCCCCATTCCCATCTATTCCCTATCACACCGTCTTCTGGCATTCGTTACCCAACCACCCCGCTTGGATTCGCCTCATGGTTTTACTGCTCTACAGCCACGCACGCATGTCGGAGCTTCCTCAAACCCATTCGGTATTTCTCAAGCGGACCTCGGCAATGCTGCAGTCAAGGTTGGAGGGTCAGTTTTGAATGGAATGAAATCGTTGGGCGGGATGGCGTATAATGTCGCCGCCGAATACGCGAGATCGCGTTCTGGTATTCCGCCTGTGACGGCGGCATTGCCACATGCGCGCGACGGCTCGACGCGGCATCTTCTTTCCACACAGGGGGACCAGTCAGCTTCCGTGATGAGCGGGGTAAGCAATCTCTTCTTTTCTCGAAGCGCACCTGCTGCCAGCAACCACGATCACGATCAAGTTCAGGGGCATCCCCATCACCGGGGTACGGCTACGACTGGCGACGCGACGCGATCTGGTGACGTCGAAGATGGACGTGACCGTAACACATCCGCAGTGTCTGGTTCTTTTGTCAAGGTTCTTGATCTACTTCCCCTGGTGGACAGCCGTGGTTCGTCACATCCTCAAGTCATTGCGAAGTTTGTCGCTTTCCGGCACCAGCCGATCAGCCATCTCGCATTCACACATGACGGGAATGCGCTGCTCGTTGGACCCCAGGATGGACAGGTCGTCCGTGTCTTTCAAATACGACGTGCGCATGTATTGAGAGGAGTGGGCAATGGAGTCGAAGGGGGGGCTGACGGCGGCGGGAATGGCAAGAAAGGAAAGGCTGCTGGCGCGGGCGCTGGAACTGGGACAGCCACTGTCGCAAGTTGGATGCAATCTCCACCGAACTTGGAGGAAGATGTACCATGGCATGTCTACAGCCTTCGTCGTGGGCGTACCTCCGCCATTATCCAAGGGATGGAGGTCTCTCCAGACGGACGATGGGTTGCCGTTGGGACTGGAAAGGGGACAGTTCATGTATTTGCGATCAATCCGTATGGGGGACAACCCGATCTCAGGAGCCACATGGACGCCAAGATTTGGAACGCCGACAAGCCTGTAACTGTCCTACTCCGTTTCTTCTTCGCGACCGAGGCTGACGTTCCTGCGTGTTTCGTGCAGCAGCCTCTTTCTGTGGAATTGACTCCCATTGTGCGCTTGCGTTCAACACGCGCAACCGGCGCCGATGGTTTCTGTTCCGATCTCTCTTTCGTGTTCGTCTGGGGAAGCGAAATGACGATTCCTACCAGCTTGTTACCGCCACAGATGGCATCCTCGCCAAGCACCTCATCAGGTCGCTCAGATCTACTCTCCTCTCATTCGCCCCATCGCCAGCAGAACTTCAAGGACGTGCTCGTATTCGATGCGTCTGGGGGCGTCTTGTCGTTGCGGCGTATCACGCTCGAACAGCGGCCTCGCGAGTTTGGGATCCCGTTCTCGTCTCCTATCACGTCTCTTGCGACGAGTATCTCGCTTCCGGGTGTTGGTGCTGCGGGTCGGCTGAGTACGTCGCCGCCGATGCAGGGGCAGATATCAGGTAAAGACAGTGTGAAGAGGCGGTCAGGCTTGACGCAGCAAATGCTCGAGGCCGCGACCGAGTTGGTAGGAAAGGAGAGTACGGTAGCGACATGGCAGCTGAAGCGACGGCACGATTGGGGAGAAGTGAAGCGCGTGCTGCAGGACGGTGCAGATCCACCCAAGCCTACATCGTCCAAGTCCGTTTTCCCGTCTTTTGTCCTTTCCGTGATACTGACTACATGACATGCGCATGTAGCTCGCTCGCGCATGCCGAACTGTCGACGTGCGCACGCTCGCCAGGTCTCGTACCCCGTTCGATCTATCTCTCCCACCAGTTTTTATTTTATACCCTTGGCGAGGATTATCACGCGCTTATTCGACGACACCGGCTGGCCATCTCTGGCGCCAAGATTGACGTGCGCAAGGAAGTCGAGGCAAGCACATTCACAGGATCAGATGCCGGCGTCGCGCAATTCGTCGAAGACATGGCTTTCCCTTCAGACCACCCGCACACTCGTGCTCATTCTCATTCAAGCTCAGCAGTTGCGTCGTCGTTTGACGAACCCCTCGCGAGCGCAATGAGCGCAGAGATGGCATACGATCGCAGTGCAGGCGGGGGCCGCGTAATGATTCCCATGTTGCCGAATGGGGCTGCGCAGCAGTCTGCTCGGGCAAGGGCGGGCACGTCTTGGAGCGGCTCGGGGACGCGCGCGCTATCCGGAATGGCCATGGGCGGTGGGATTCCGATACGGGTGATGGAGGGCGTTGGGGGAATGATCCGAAGGGAGATGGATCGAGTCAGGGGAGGACGGGAGCGTGTGATGGGGGAACGTGGTGGTGCTCAGGATAGTGAGGGACGGGTACCGCTTGAGTTTGACGAGCATGATGAAGACTTTGGACAAGGTTTACCGGTGAACGAGGGAGATGGAGAAGGGGACGGAGAAGATCTGTGGCGTGCGTGGAGTGAGGAGGATAGGCTGGCGGTGGATGAGGCGGAGAGGTTTGACGATGTGCTTGGGATTATGGATGAGGATCAGATGCCTGCATCTGTGCCTGCAAACATAAGTATGGGTGTGGGTAGGGATGGTCAATGGTAGTTTCGAGACTCCTTGCATTGACTCTCATGTTTCTGGTTGCCATTGATCATCCTTCAACAGAAGTATAATGTATAATATTGTTGGGGAGAACTTGATGTGTTGATATTTCAGGCAGTACCCCAATGTGTATTTGCTTGGGCTACATACCTGTTTGAGTATGTCCTAAGGTAGTCAATACATAAAGCTGATGCACTAGAGTTGACCTTGTCCACCCTTGCTGAGCTTTTTTTCTTCTGTGTTTTGTTACGATTCGCTCGCAGGACGAACGCTTTTTCCCTTCTTTCTCTTTCGAACTAATACTTTCCATTTCTCACGCTTAACCTCATTCCTTCCATGTCGTTCTACGACATTCCATACATCTCGTAAGCGTGTTTATCCTCCACTGTGCAGGTACTCTTCACCTTCTGCTCTTCTCATGCCGAATGTGCTGGCCCTTAACGTCTTCTTCTCATGCGTGGTTTCGCCATTGGTCTTCTATTTCTAACACCGCTTCCCACGCCGGCCCTTAACCATTGTGACACGTAACTGTCACGCTTTTACTTTACTATATAAACCCTTCAACAGGGTCCTTCGTCTCTTTTCCTTAGCTTAGTTCTACCTACGGTTCACCGCCTAGATAGCACAAGCAATCCATCGCATTTACTCCTTGTGTCTCCGCTCTACCATTAAGTGAGCGCTTCACACTACGGCCCGCCCGCCTTTGTGTGTTTTCACCTAGAACCTTTGACCTGTTCGCCAAGCTAGGCAGCAGATATCCTTCGACCCGTCACCACCAGTGACGGTACCTTCGATCCAGCATCCCCACGGCTGGCCCTACGTTGTCGTCAACACGAACAACAGAACCCCTCGACTCTATCAGGCCATAGTAGGTCTACGCGCGACCATACCCACGGCCACGCGTAACAAAAGAACTAAGCTCCCTCCTCGTTCGGGTACTATCACGTACGCTGCCCACCATAGCTTCCCACCGAAACACTCGAACAACTGATCCGCGTTGGAACCCTCGAGAACCTCTGCGTGCCTCGCACTCTGATTCCTCTGACACCCCCGACGATCCCAACCAAGCATATTGGGACGAAGACCACGACGAGCCTTTACTAGACTCAGACGAAGAACTCGCTACTCGCGATCTTGCCCACAGTTTCTCTGCTTCTGTGCAGATACCTCGCCCCCAGACTCCCCCGTCCCCGACACCCAGACGCCAAACCGGCCACATCTTTCCCCCGATTCCTCGTGCTCCGTCACCCACCATGACTACTAAACCCCTCGAACTCCGCATCGGCACCCCTGAAAAATACGATGGGGACTACAAGACGGCCAAACAGTGGTTTGATTCCGTCGCCTTTTACCTTAATGTCAACGCAGACGTATACAACTCTGACCCGAAGCGCATCGCCTTTGCACTTTCATATATGACTCGAGGCCCCGCACTCACGTGGGCCAACACCTTCCGTTCCTCGAAAATCGCAGCCGATGGCTCGATTAACATGGGCTCTTGGTCCGACTTCTGTGACGCCTTTATTTTGGTGTTCAAACATTACGACACCACTGGCAATGCGATTGCCTGGCTCACCACTACCCGCATGACCACCACCAAGGACGGCGGATACTCCCCTTCGCTCACCGAGTACAACGCTCAGTTCCAGAATCACTACGCCATCGCCGGCATTACCAACGACAATGTCTTGATCGGCTACTACTCAGCCGCTATCCCGGACGCCCTCATGCGCCGTATCCTTGCTATGGAAACGGTCCCTACCACCATCGACGCCTGGCTGAAGAAAGCCGTTACTTTCCAGACCCACATGGAGCGTGCTCGAGAAATCGCCGCCCGCCACAAGACCCCCACTCGCCACACGTATCACCAATACACCGCCCCCACTCCTGCCAAAGACCCAAACGCCATGGACGTTGATGCCGTCTGCCTCCCACGCCTCACCCCTGCCGAACGAGAACAATGCTGCAAAGAAGGCAAGTGTTTCCGTTGCAGACAGAAAGGACACTGGGCTACCAACTGCCCGACGTTTACCTCAAACTCTCCTAGGCCGAAGAAGGCCGTTTGGAGGGTCACAGAAGTAGAAGTCGAGGACGAAGAAGAAGTCCCTCGACTACAAGAGATTGACGATGAAGACAACGATGAAGAAGCCAAGGTGTCTCGCGTCACCATCACCTCTCAGGATTTTTGAAACAGGACGCTGCCTCGACGTCAGTAGTCCCTCCTATTACGTGTGCATCTGTACTTGTATCCACATCCAAGAAATCAATACGTATTCCTCTTCAACTCATTGATCCCTCGCACACCTTGAAAACCGTCGACACCCGTGCCCTTATTGATAGTGGCACTGATATCAATTGCCTCGACTGGGACTTCACTAAAAAACACCGACTTCCCCTTGACAAACTCCCAACACCTATCCCTGTGAACAACGTCGATCAAACTACCAACGCTAAAGGCGCTATCCGATACACCGCCTCTCTTTTCACAAACATCGACGGCATCGCCCAACACATACGCTTCCACGTCATACACTGCGGGTCCGAGAACGTGATTCTCGGAATGCCTTGGTTAAAACTTACGAACCCCTCTATTGACTGGTCGTCGCAAACAATCAGTATCCCTGAATCGGTAGATGAGTCGGCCTCTCTCTACCATATCCACGTCGCAGACCTCAAACGACACGACAATGCCCAAACTCACACACCCCCAGCAAAGCCACCTCGCCATGTCATGGTTGAAACCGTTCCCAACCATACTCTTTCCACGTTCCTCGACCTACCAGACGGGAACCTTTATGTCCGACGAGCGCTCCACATCACCTCTTACCAATGAGTCCTCAAAACAGGGTCCCGGTATCATCAGATGCACCCGAAGCTTGTCGCCAAGCTTACCACCGCTACGGAGCTTGCGGCTGCCGCCGAGAAGGCCAAACCAAAAGTCACCCTACCAGATGTCTACAAAGACTTCGCTCCAGTCTTCGCCAAAGAATCTGCCGACTCCCTTCCTCCCTCCAGACCCTATGACCACGAAATCAACGTCAAAGATTCGTTCACCCCGAAGATCGGTAAACTCTACCCACTTACCCCAGAAGAAAAGAAAGCCACTGAAGACTTCCTCGATGAAAACCTCACCGCCGGCAAGATCCGCCCTTCGAATTCCCCCCAAGCTTCGCCATTCTTCTTCGTCAAAAAGAAAGATGGCAAACTTCGCCCCTGCCAGGACTATCGGTATCTCAATGAACACACCATCTGAGACGCCTACCCGCTACCCCTGATCTCTGACCTCCTCGACAAACTCAAGGGCGCCCGTGTATTCACCAAGTTCGACGTACGCTGGGGTTATAACAACGTACGTATCAAGGATGGACACCAATGGAAAGGAGCCTTCCTTACCCATAGGGGACTCTTTGAACCAATGGTCATGTTCTTCGGGATGACTAACTCCCCAGCAACGTTCCAACGTTTCATGAATGACTCCTTCCGCGACATGATTGCAGAAGGATGGTTAGTAATCTACATGGATGACCTTCTTATCTTCTCTCCAGATGACACCACTCACACCGAACGTACTCGCCGTGTCCTTCAACGAATGACGGAACTTGACCTCCATCTCAAGTTGGAAAAATGTCAATTCGCTGTCCCTGAGGTCGAATACCTTGGGATGATTGTTAAAGAAGGACAACTCGCTATGGACCCCGTCAAGCTTGATGGGATTGCGAAGTGGCCTACGCCTCAGAAAGTCAAAGATGTCCGTTCCTTCCTCGGTTTTGCTAATTTCTATAGACGTTTTATCCCTGGGTACTCAAACATCGCCCGACCCCTGATTGATCTCACCAAGAAGACTATGCCCTGGACTTGGAGTCCGACTCAACAGACCGCCTTCGAACAACTCAAGGAGTTGTTCCTCCGTAAGCCCGTTCTATTCATGCCCAATATTTCTCGCCCTTTTGCCATGGCTACCGATGCTTCAAAATATGCATCAGGGGGTATTCTCTTACAAACGGACGCGAACGGGGATTGGCACCCCTGTTCTTACTTATCACAATCATTTTCTTCCTCAGAGCGCAACTACGACATCCATGACCGGGAGCTCTTGGCCGTTATACGCAGTTTCAAAGCCTGGAGGCAATACCTCCATGGCTCTCCCTTCCCAGTCAAAGTCTTCTCGGATCATAAGAACCTCACTTACTTTCGCCGCCCTCAAGACCTCAACCGACGACAAGCCCGCTGGCTCCTTGACCTCGCTGATTACGACTACTCGATCACCCACGTCCCTGGTACTCAGCTCGCCGGACCAGATGCTCTCTCTCGATGCCCGGACCTTCTTCCCTGCGCCGACTCTGATAATATCGGTGTCACTCTCCTCCCCGACGCCCTCTTTGTTCGCCTCATCGATTCCGCCCTGTCCAACCACATCGCCTCAGCCTCCGCCTCCGACGACCTCATCCTCCATAAACTTCAGGAGATCGATGGCTCCCTTCCCCCCGCCTTCCGTTCTCGTCTCGCCGACTGGCAATTCTCTGACGGTGTCCTCCAGTATCAGGGACGTGTTTACGTTCCTCCCAACCGTGACCTTCGCCGTGCTGTCGTTTAGCGTTCCCACGACCATGACTCCGCCGGTCACCCTGGCTACCTCAAAACCCGGCAACTCGTTGCCTCTGAATTCTGGTGGCCCGGCCTCGCCACGTTCGTCCATTCCTATGTTGACGGATGCGCCGTGTGCCAGCGCAACAAGGCTAACACGCACCCCACCGCTCCCCCTCTTGTTCCTATCCCGTCCTCATGTTCTCGCCCTTTCCAGCAGATCTCTTGCGATCTGATCACCGATCTCCCGCTGTCCGGGGGATTTGACTCGTTATTGGTCATGGTGGACCATGGCCTTACTAAGGGGGTAATTCTTTGCCCTACGAAGAAGACTATCACCGCCGAGGGCGTAGCAGTGCTCTTTTTCCACAAGGTTTACCTCCGCTTCGGACTTTACGAAAAAGTCATCTCAGATCGCGGCCCACAGTTCGCGTCCGCCTTCGCCAAAGAACTTGGCAGACTTCTCAACTACGATCTTTCCCTCTCCACAGCATACCACCCACAGACCGACGGTGAAACCGAACGCGTTAACCAGGAGGTTGAGACTTATCTCCGCATTTACTGTGGGGACCACCCTTCTACGTGGTCCGATCATATCTCTCATGCCGAATTTACTCATAATCACCGCCCTCACTCCGTCACCAGCAAATCCCCGTTTTACCTCATGATGGGATATGAACCCCGTGCCCTTCCTGCGGTGATCGCCGAAACCAACATCCCCGCCGTCGAAACCCAACTCAAAGAACTCTCTGCCCTATGAGACGAAGCCCTCGCATCCCATGAGCTTGCGCGACAAGTCATGGCGTCCCGATCTAAGTCAAAATTTGTACCCTTTGAGAAGGGACAACGAGTTTGGCTGGAGGCCAGGAACCTTAAAAGGTCCATCCAAGATCCGAAGTTCGCCGCAAAATGCGAAGGCCCCTTCGTTATCTCTGACGTCATCTCCCCCGTCTCCTATCGTCTCCGACTCCCACGAACGTGGAAGATCCACAACATGTTCCATGCTTCCTTATTATCACCCTATCGCGAAAATGACGTACACGGCCCGAACTTCCCCACACTGCCCCCGGATCTTGTCGAAGGACAAGAAGAATACGAAATAGAACGCATCATACGGCATCGTGGCATGCTGTTGGCCCGTCAATACCTGATCCGATGGAAAGGATATTCCGCCGAAGAAGAATCCTGGGAACCCGAGCGGAACTTAAAACATTCGTCGGAGTTGCTAGAAGATTATAAAAGATGACACCCCCGCGCCTTCTCCCTCTCATCTACTTGCCCACCACGCCACAGATAAATCCTCTCCATCTCCTACTAATGGCTATCGAATTCACCAATGTCGACACCCCTGCCGCCGCATCCACCACCAACCCCAGCACCATCCGTCTTCCCTCTAACGACCCCGAGAGGGTCTCTCCTACTCGCCCCGCCGCCCCACAACCTGTCAACTTCGCCACTCTTGTTGGCACTATTCCCCAGTCCCACGTCTCCCCTGTCTCTGGCAGGATTGCATCCTCGCCATCGTTTACACCTCCGCCC
>JBBPTX010000374.1:0-29197 GCA_038094595.1 Pulveroboletus aff. annulatus
TGTTGTGCTGCTGGAGGTCACCTCTGTCGCCGCTAATATACCTGGTAGTGAGAGCCTGAGGGACTTTGTGCTGCTTGGTTTCGGATAGTAATTCTGTGGTGAGTTCCATTCGTTCGAGCGTTGCGTCTGGGCTGATGATCCCAAAGGCCGTCGCAAACACGGTCGCCGCATTGTCGGATATTCGCATAATCGCCACATCATCTCATCCCCCACCCCACCATTATTTACGATCACATCCATGCTGAATAAACTGTTGGTAGCACTGAACGAGTGCTCAGAATGGGGTCGTGTTGCAATTCTGAACGCCTTGACTCGCTACACTGTCCAAGACGACAAAGAGAGCGAACACATTTGTGAGCGTGTCGTCCCTCAGTTCCAGCATGTCAACGGGAGCGTCGTACTTGCCGCCGTCAAGGTTCGTTCGTCGAATCACCCTCGCCAGCTGACACATGTTTGCTCAGGTGATTATGGTACATATGCGCCACATAAGACACAACTAGTCCGCGAGATGGCGTCCCTGTTGATTACCCTTTTGTAGACCCCTCCAGAGGTTCAATGGGTCGCGCTACGCAATATCAACCTTCCCCAAAAATAACCAGACTTGCTCTCGAATGAGATGAGAGTCTTCTTCTGCAAGTACAGCGATCCATTGTATGTCAGGGTCGAGAAGCTGGACATTATGGTGCGGCTAGCCAACGACAACAACGTCGATGCGTTCTTGAGCGAATTAAAGGAGTTAGTACCCTCTTTTCCGCCGCTTCCAGAATGACGAGTCTTGTCTTAAAGGTATGCTTCGGAGGTCGTCGTTGATTTTGTATGAAAGAGCATCAAAGCGATAGGACAGACTGCCATCAGCATCGAGAGCTCGGCTGACCGATGCGTCAATGTACTATGAAGGTGGGCGAGGTCTTGGTAAATCGATCGGGATTTCTAACAAGAATGACAATGGACATTTTTCGCGAGTTGCAAAACATGCCGGTACCCTAGTGCAAGACTCGTCTGGGCCCCTTCGGCGTGGGAGGTAGAGTGCGGTATTGTCTCAGGATATAGATGGACCCCAACCCCACTTGAAATTATCTCGACTGACGGGGGTTGGTCGTAACTGAGCCGGAACGGAGACAGTCACGCGCCGCAGACCCTGGTACCACCCAATGATCAAGGGCAAGACAAGAAGCGGCAGAAGGGGGGATCGGGTACGGAGATGCCGAACGTGTCAACTGGATGTACACCATTGTCACGGGCATTAGATGTTTAGGTGATTGAGTCGAGTGAGAGACGGCGTCAGAAAAAACGGCGCCATCAGCTTTGATTGAGAAGACGCTTGTCCAGGTACGTTCCTCGGAACCATCAGGTATCAAACAGGCTGACACGTATACAGGTCGCATATGGAGCCTCCAAGGTCAGTTTGTCATTTGATGTCGGAGTTGTGCACCAGAAGTGGGGAGGAAAGTCTCAATCATGTACTTGTCGTTCATGCATGTTCATCCGCCAGTTTTACCCACGTCATTCCTGCGAAAGGGAATTTAGGAGCCCCAACTTGGGTTCGTCCTATTCGAATTCCGGATGTCGTTAGCTATCCAAAGATGTCTTCTCCTGTTGACTACCGGGCCCCCAAGGAAATCCCCCGCTTCTTGGTGAAGAGCAATTATTCCAATTCTCTTGCTCTCGAGGGATGTGAGCTTATAGATGGTCCTTGATCTGTTCTTCGACCACTCCTTAGCGATCTGATCCATGAGAACCTCTACCCCGCCGTGTCCACCACGCTGTATAGCACCACTCCCACTCATCAGCAAAATAGACCCCGTCATTTGTGTGGATTCATCGCAAATATGTATATGATAGAATACGTGAGAGACCTCGGACTCATTTCCATCATGATCTGCGGTCTTTTCATACTCATCCGATTGCAGCCTTTATTCAATATGTTGTAGAGGAATCGAAATATTCACAGCGTCATTGTCATATCCAGGCCACTATACTACGTGATGCAACAAAATATTATAGTTACATTCGAGATGAGACGACTGAAGTATTAGAACTGAGCGATGTTGTGGAGTTCTTGGATGTGAACATTCGTCTGGTACCAATACAAGGCTTGCGAGAGGGACTTGTAGATGGTAGCTACAGCTGTAATCTTCTTCTCAAAGCGCTGTATTCAGCATCAGCACATCTTGAACACCATTCAACAGTATATGTGTACAAACCCCTTCTATCGCTGCATTTGACGCGCTCTCAAGGCATGTTTCGATCTCAGTTAAATCGGCAAGAATCTGCCAGTAGAATGAGTAAAGTCCAGGACTAAAAGAAGAGATAACCGACGAATTGCCAGACCTCGGCGAATACACCAAGCTTCTCCCTGATAAGGACCATGTCGCTGTTGAGAGTGGACAAAATGGTAGAGATTTTTTCTAGTCCTTGCAGCGCGTTTTGATGCTCGGCCAAGATCTCAATCTTCTTTATCAAATCCCCCGAAAGTGCTACGGATGCGATTTAAACACAGTTTGCTTATCGTTGTGCAGTAAGTTATACGCGTACATTGCTTTTCCTTGTATTTGTCAATGCATTCTTTGCCACTCTTGAATGTTTTGTATGCATTGCACTACCGCCCACCCGACCGTCCCTCAGTCAGGAGCGACACCAAAAAGTGTAGTACGTACCGCAGCCTCAATCCACAAAGAAGGACATATGATTCCGATGGCCAACGTTGCAGCTGCAGCACTTCCCAGCCCGAGGGCATTCAATGCAGCCGAAAGGGTCTGAAACATGTCAATTCAACTTCGGGTCTTCATTTCCCATTGCCAAGTTGAAATTACCTCCTTTGCCGCTCTGTAATTGACGTATCAAAAGTTATATCGTGTACTACCTGATCCAGAGACGCAGAACTCACGTAGAGAGTTGTCTCTTAATATTCTCAATGTCCTGAATGAGCTCGTCGATTTCCTTGCGAAGTTGTTCTGCCTTTTTTGCATATTGCTGGAGTTGTACCTGAAACTCTCCCACTGCCGTCTGAAGGTCAATAAAGCCTTGCGACATTTGCTGTGACTCCTCTTGGTCACGTTCTAGTCCCTAGGAACGAAAGGGGAAGGGGGAAGGAACATTCAATCAACCGATCGATGTATTCTAGAATGATCTCACCTCACGGTAACTTGCAATTTCCTCCTTCTTTTGCGCGAGGGTATATTTCGTCTGCATGATTACATCGAGAAAATCACTAGCAAAATCTATATAGCGACACGATCAGCGACGATTGTGCGCGGGAAGAGGTTGCTTACCTGTCGCAACCGTCCGAGCACGTCCCGCAACACGGCGTGACTGCCATAGGAGTTTCAAGAATGTCTACGTGCGAGATCTCAGTGATGACATAAGTATGACCACTGAAGTGGAATACCTTATGGTGCTCGTCCCAGGTCTGCTGGAACTTCTTCATCTCTGAGGTCTGACTCTCAGATGTGGCAACCTCCAAAGTCTTCTCGAGGCCACGGGTGACATTCCTGAAGCATGTCTCGACACTCGCCACGGAATCCCCCAGGTCCTTTATCGCAGCCTCCATCGCATGTTGTCCCACCTCAGAGCCGAGCATCTTTTCGATAACTTCGAAAGCCATATTCTTATCGTATGGAGGGGGAGGGTCATCTTCGAGCACGTCAGAGGACTCATCGTTCAGCTCAAGGCCATTTTCATCGCTACCAACAGAATCAGAGGCGGGAAGGCCATCGTCATGTCCGGGGTTGGCCCCCTCATCGGCGGACAGAGAAGTAGGGATGTGATCACTGGGTGTTCTGGAAGTGCATTCTGTCTCGAAGATGGATGCCGCCAACCTGGATACGGCGTTATTTCGAGAAAGTAACGAAAGCATCGGAGGTGACCGGTGAGGGTTGGCTGATTCGGATTTACTTTCAACTGATATTTATGACTTGGACGGGCAATGAACCGACTCCAGATCCGCCAATCTTGGCTTCACACAAACCCTGAATCGTGCAGCGCAATGCAAAGTTTCTGGAGTGAACGGATTCCCTGTGGCTGGAACACCCACCATACGCGTTTACTCTTGACTTCTTTGGCATCCAACGCCACATTTGATCGTCCGTCACATTCCATTGATAGTGGTGGGATGACCGCATTCTTAGGAAGATAGAGTCAGGCCATAGAGTTTGAGATTTGAAGGAGGGGTGGAAACAGTCTCCGACTCCGTCCGAGTCGGTGTCACGCTCATGATGATGTTCAAACCCAAGTTAAGGTGCCATCCGCTTTTGGCCATCCCGCTGGACCTACTAGACTAAACCGGCTGGTACCGAGACTAAGACCAAGTTGCCAAACCAACACGCCTGGAACACGCACAGTTGAATATGACAACCTTATTGAACGTTCGATGCAATGGAAGTTCGGGTCCTTTTTGTTTACGTCTTTTCGGCTAGGTGAGTTATCCGTTTCATCAAACTCAAAGTGCGCTGGCCTAGGATAAGGTTCACAAATGCAAATGAGGCTCGTGCCAACTTCAACTCAGTTAGCGCCAGTGACTCACCTGCTATTTTCCACTTAGAACCGGATCACCATTCCCGGCCCACAGATCTTACTGTTCACTGCTACAAATCAGGGATGGAACCACCTGGGATGAAAATCCTTTACTTTCGCCTAGGTCACTGATCTTGGGGCGCCATCGATGAACGTTGGCAGTTTTAGGCTGACGCTACTAGCAAGGGGGATGTGTACTCCATGTTAGCCTCCTGTTACGGTAATCCCCGCGTGACATGCTAGGACTTTTTCTCCTGCCTCATGGCTGTGACCCTATCATTGTGATTTCCTGTCCCTTGAGATCTGTGCGCTCAATCACATTGGTCATCCCACGGTCAGGACAGAGGGTCTTGAAGGCTTCCGTCAATGGAACGTTCCCGGCGCTTTCTCTGAACCCAGGTTGGTAAGGGATACCTGAGCCTTCCAGTAATACTTAATCGGGGTTAATGACAAGTTGCGTCCACAGGATGGCAGGTAATTCACGGCGAGTATCAATATATGTATCAAATCTGAGTCTTCCAATGATCTACGGGCGTGCATGGAAGCTTTACGAGGTAGGCATACTCCGAAGTCCCTTACCTTCTTTGTAGCATATAAAATTATCGTCCGTTTGACATCTCAGCCAACGAGAAGTCGACTGATACGGACTATCGATTTGATCAGTTTGACCTATTTGGACTTGGAGTTATTGCAATTAGTTTGACGTAAAAGATGTGCCCGTGAGAGCCATTCATCTTCGTGCTGCATACCTTAACAGCTGGGCAACATGTGTCCATGTCAAATTTCAACTGCCAGATCCAGCAGATTTTCAGAGGCCGTGGTCAATTTTCGTGGAATGTATTGAACATGGGCCCAGATCCCTGAATCTGGCGCTAGCACTGGACATGTCAGCACCCCAATCCAACTTGAAGTGCTTGCATTTTTTTAATCTCGGGGTTTTGCAAAGTATGATGGTGAGGACTCAATTTGACCAACTAGGCATGTGTCTAAATTTATATCAGAGATAACAAAACGTTCGAACTCCACCTCTGCGATCCCTGGGCTGCGGATCAGTGTGTATTAAAAACGGAACATTTACAGCCTGAGTAAGCTCTGGACCAGAGGGCCAAGCTATCGAGAAGCTGAAAATTTCTGAGATTTAAGCGTCAAGGTCCGAGGAAACGTACTAACAGTGGAGCCGAGTGGCGGACTCACTCGGAGGAATACCCGGCAGGCCCGATTGCTGCATCGCACAGAATTGGCAGCCGTCTCCAACTTCATGTATTTGCAGGATTTATTTACTGGCTGGAGTTGCACAGCCCTTCTTGACTTCCTTTACACACCAGGATGAATCCCTTGCAGAGAAACACCGTCAGGTCATAATCTGTTATATGGATGCCCGAGGGATCATCGGAGGCTGTAAGGAGGAACACGAGATGATCATTGATAACAAGCCTTGCACGTGTATGCCAGGCGACGACTTTAGCGTTGCAAATCAACAACCACATACCATTGTTTGTGACACTCTGAGACCTAGCGGGACGCTTGCAGAACAAGAATTTCAGGTGAGCATAATCTCGAGGAAGGAAGGATAGTGATGAAAACGCAAGGGCGGTGAAAGGAAACCTTTCTAGGTAGCCAACAGTCGCTAAAAGAGAATGATTGATGAGACTCACAGAGTGCCAGTGCCAGTAGCAGATCCAAAGGCCCAGCTCGAAGAGATGAATGACACCACTGAATACTCGACCGTGGGTATTCAACGACAAGAAACGAAACCGATCGAAATTGAACCCGGAACATATGTCTGTCCGGTTGTATTCCTCGCTGATGGGAAGCACTTTATGAGCGGAGATGCCAAAGGCAAAATCCGACGTTGGCAAGCGGAAGATGGGAAGGAGGTGGAGTCGATGGATGGGGGGGATTTTGTTATCAATCTTGCCGTATCGTGGGATGGAAAGTGGCTCGTAGGTGGGACTTCTGATGGCCGACTGCAGGTGTGGAATGCAAAGAGTCGCGCAAAAGTGCTCGAATTCAAAGCACACGGCAACAATGCAGTGTTTGCAGTCGACGTCTCACCGGATGGGACGAGAATCGTGTCGGGATCAGGCGACAAGACTGTCTGTATCTGGTCACTGGCGACTGGCCAGCGATTGCTCGGCCCTTGGAAACACAACGAGGTGATCGCTGCAGCCAAGTTTTCACCAGATGGGCGCCTCATCGCTACAGGGACGTGGGACTTTGCTTCTGTTCGCATCTACGACAGTCACGACGGCCGCCGCCACCGCGCCGAATTTCCCATTCAAGTTGCTTCATACCACAACGGATGCCTCGCATGGGCAAGTGACAGCAAGCGCCTTTATGCCGTGTCTAAAGATGGGAGCATCCACTGCCTCGACGTGTCCACCACTGGCATCGTATCACTTGCCAAATGGTGCATCCATGACAGACACAACGGCTGTATTGCCATAACAGCTGATGAAAGGCTCCTCATAGCCTGCGCCCATTCGTTCTTCGGCAACTCATCGGTCTCGCTCTGGGACACTACGACGTACGAGCAAATAGGGTCTGTTATTCCATACAACCATCGAATTGATTGCATGGCCATTTCAGCCAACTACGACATCGTGGTCGCTGGAGGGTTGAGAGTGACACTGTGGAATCTCCTGGATATGCTTCCCCGTCAGTATATCAACGATGTTAGTGTGTTCGCATCAACCATCCGTTGTGTGACATGACACGTACTTTGTTTCCTGGAATAGGCTTTCCTTGAGAGGGTTATCCGACGTACGACGGCTGAAAAAGCACATCTTACAGAGAGAATCGAGTTCCTTCAATCACAGGACAAGTATTCGAGTAGGTTCATCGTTACTCCGTCTTCAGCGGTCTGACGTCCATAACACAGACGAAAAAATATCAGATCTTGAGAAAACCAACCAAGAACTTTGCGTCCAACTCGCCGACTCACGACATATGGCCAAAGAGATGGAAGATGGTGTAGCCGAACGGATAGCCCAGCTTGAGAAAACCAATCAAGAGCTCCGTGTTCAGCTTGCCAACTCACAGCACCAAGAAAATATCCTCCATCGTATCCTTTCTACACACAAGCTGAGATATTGTTGCCAAGCCCTATATGCAGAGGGCCGCGTTATCGATGCTGCCCTGTCATTTCTCAATACCACCGATACCATGAGCGAAGATGTGGAAACAGACGAAGAGATCACGAGCTGGCTATCAGGTAGGTCTTCAGGCACATGTCTTCGCTCAGAGGGAACAAATTTCATTCTTTACATTGTTCAGAGTTTACAAACCAATGTATCACTAGGCTAGAAGCGCTTGGGGACGAGGCTTCGAACCTCGGAAAACATGACGATGCTCTCACAGCCTACGCTACAGCATTGTCCTTTGGTCCCATGACCTCCCACGTTCTATTCCTTAAATGGATGCGCGGGGTGTTACTGCGTCGCTCCATGAATGAGGTGGTAGTGGCCGCTGAAAAGGTGTGTATTATTTGGAACCTTTGACCTGGATACTGAGGCTCCTTTCCATCAAGTTCCGGCGTCCAAGATTCGATGTTTACCGTGCGATTTGCGATGTTCTAGAAGGGGATGGTCGTACGAAAGATGCTGTTGACTGTTTCCAGCAAATGGGACGTGAGTTGGCGGTGGACGCGAGTAACCGAAACGAACTGACACAGTGGGGACTCGGTGAGTGGTCGCACAAGCAAATGGGCATGGGCTCTCCTGACCACCGAGCAGACTTTCGACGACGATGTGCGGAGAAGCTAGAGAAGGACGCGGATGTTGCAATGAGTTCTCACGAATACAGCGAAGCCGTTGAGCTCTTATCAACCATACTCTTACTTGACCCAGATGATCGAAAAGATATCTTAATCAAGCGGAGCACGGCTCAGGCATCGATGGAGCTGTGGGAGAATGCGCTGAGTGATGCTGATGAGGTACCATCTTGCTCTTGCCTCATTTCCGGCTGGATGTGATGATGATTACCCAGGTTGTTAGCCTAGACCCGTCGTGCTATCGTGGGTATGAGATACGGCACGCAGCATTGCACGGGGCGAAACGCTACACGGAAGCTGTCGAGGCATTTGACACAATTCTCTTGGAACCACGAGATTCTCATGACATACATATTCGCGGTGAGCCGCATCCTCGACAGCACTCAGGCTAGTAGCCTTACCCATTAAATGATAGAACTTCGTCGTCAATATGTTGACGTTAGGCGTGTAATCTGGAACAGAATCAGAGAGACGATCCGCTCCACGCCTAGGGTTCTCATTGATACCGAGTCTGGTCGTCTTCTTAATAAGGAACAACAGGCAAAAGCATTCAAACAACACCCAATCTATGACGAACTCATGTCGTTCATGATAACGAAGCGCGACGATGAACGCATCGAGAGTGAAGTCAAGGACTTCTACAAATATGCAATGTTCTCCCACAAATGGCGAGACCATGGCGAACCATCACTACAGGATGTCGAGCGCATCACCATTAAAAACCTAGAAGAGACCCCTGCTAACGCAAAGCTTCAGTCCTTCTGCTCCACTGCACATTCTCTCGGGTTCCGATGGGCATGGAGCGACACGTGCTGCATAGACAAAACAAATAAGGTCGTGTTGGAAGAGTCCTTGGTTGCCATGTTCAGGTGGTATCGTGGCTCTTCTCTCACGATCATCCACCTTGAGGACGTTTTGGAACCTGGGGGTCTGCCGGAGAGCATCTGGAATACACGTGTTTGGACATATCAGGAATATGTGGCTGCGGAGACTGTCCAGTTCTATATGGCAAACTGGAAGCCATATCGTGGACTGACATTATGGAACCACAAAGACTCGTCTGAAGTCGTTTCAGAGATGGAGCAAGCACCCGGGGTCTCCTCACAGGAGATGATTTCTCCCGGCCCCGACAGAGTCCGTGAGAAACTCTATCTGGCTTCGATGCGCGAAACGACCGAAATAGAAGATGCTGCGTACTCGTTGCTCGGTATCTTCAATGCCTCAATCTCTATCACATATGGGGAGGGCCATCGTGCAATAGGTCGTTTCCTAGAGCACATCCTGACAGCATCTGGCGATGTGACCATTCTCGCTTGGACTGGGAAATCTGGAGCTTACAACACCTGTCTCCCGATAGATCTCACTGTGTATAACAGAGTCCTGCCACCCCACCTTCCTTCAATGATTGAGCCCGGTGAACTAAATCGGATCGTGGAGGAACTACGGTTATCCATACCCGATCTCACCTCCGTCCTGTCGCTGTATAAACTTCTGCACGACCTCCCCTCGCCTTCTGCTACTGCTACCCGACTGCGACTACCTGGCATCGTTTTCCCCCTAGCTCAAATTGTCCAGGCATCAAAACCAGGTCGCAAGACGCGCAAATGTGTCTATCATGCCACGACACCTGTGTTTGGGGATATCAAGATCGAGACGGAGGACGACTTGACTGGGACACAGAAATATTATCTCGTTCATCCATGGATCCGCCCTCTTCTTGACCAGGAGTTCTTGCGGGGTGCGGGTGGAGTTGGCAAGGAGATGCAGGCGCTCCGGCTGTTGGCCCTTCTTAGGCAGCCATTCGGGGCGCTCATATTCAAGCTGGTGTCGCGTGTAGACCATAAGCGCGTTGCGGCGGATGATTGTATCGTGGTTCAGATTCGAGAGGTGGTATCACCGACGGACTTGTTGCGCAACGTACGGACGATTGAGACTCTCTAGCATTGCCTGGTACCCTGCCGTCAACCTCGTATGGTTTCTGTGTCGTTGTTCATGGGCTCATGATGTTGTTTCATTGCTTCTCACAACTCTCAGACCGAGTATTACATATCCATGTACAACTTGTAAGTAAGGGACTCGATCGTGAGAGGTTGCATTAATGCCAGCGGCATCGGACACATTGGTGCGAGAGTTTGTGAGATCTAGCCAGGATCATGATGTCGGATCTAAATTTGGTTCGCTGCTCGCTGTCTTGAATATAAGTGTCGGTCGTAAGTCACCCTCACTGCCTCTGATGCACAAGATACTATTAGCCCCCTTTACTAAAGCCATTGGCACCTCCAACCAGACGGCATCTATAGACAACTTGAACAAACGCACTTCCAAAACACCCAGTGATAACATTCCTTCAAGTTCGAGTTCTCCCCAATCCACTGATGACACTGGGATCAACCCTAGACAAGACGACAGCCTTCGCGCCCTCCGAGCCGAGCCTCAGGTTGTTGGTATTGATGGGGATGACATTCAGCAGAACAGCGACTCAGAGCCGTCCGATGACGACTCTCCGCCTTCGTACAAAGCGACTATGGCTTTCGAAGTCGTTGAAAAGAAGCTCGATTCTGAGGCAGGACAGAGTGCGATGCAGATTGTGATACTGGAGTTGGGGGATTCTGCGGCGAATGTCGAGACATGCTTCAGGAATGTCGCCCGTGGCCTCGAGAAGGCTCTGGAGGTCGCCACGGCGGAGAGTCAAACCTCACTGGCAGACATGAACTTCCAGCAGACCTGGGACAAGCACCATAAGGTACCCCGCTCCAGTGTACGTGATGTGTTGTCACTGAGATCACATGTGTAGACATTCTTGAAGCTCCTATGGCAGTCGCGCCGTGTTGCGGGACGTGCTCGAATGGTTGTGACAGGCAAGCAGCCTTTTCCTCACGCATGATTGTAGCTTATCATGTCGTCGGATAGATTTTGCTGATGATTTTCTTGATGTAATCACACAGGAGAAATTCACGCTTGCGCAAAAAGAGGAAATTGCAAGTTATCGTAAGGTGAGACCATTCCGGAATACGTCGATCGGTTGATTGAAAGTTCCTTTCTGTCCCTTTTCTTTCCTAGGAACTAGAACGTGACCAGGCGGAGTCACAACAAATGTCACAAGTTTCTGTCGACCTTCGGAAAGCGGTGAAAGGGTTGCAGATAGAACTCCAGCAATATACGAAAAGGGCCGAACAACTTCGCGACGAAATCGAGATGCTTCAAGTTATTCAGGACATCCAAAAAACTAAGGGACAGCTCTCCGAGTGAGCCTCTTGTGTCTCTAGATCAGGTGCTAGTGCACGGTATGACTTTTGATCCGTCAATTGCAGAACAGCCAAGGAGGTATTTCTATGGAAATAAAAACAAAAACTCGTTGAACTGACATATTTTAGACCCTCTCGACTGCCTTGACTGCCCTTAAGCTGGGAAGTGCTGCAGTTGCAACGCTAACCGTCGGAGTCATATGCCCATCTTTGTGGATTGAGGCCGCGGTATGTGCTACGCTTTTTGGTGCTGTGCTTAACTGAGGCACGGTCGATTGGCGATAGCGCAGTGCGTCCGGAGCGCTTAAAAATGACAAACCGTGCACCGACAAATACAAGGAGAGACAAGGTATGCATGTAACTTACTGCACGACTATAAGCAAACCATGTTCAATCGTGTATATAGCGCTTTCGGGGGATCTGATAAAGGAGATTGGGACGCTGTCAGATCGTCAAAATGCGTTGAAAGGGGCAGAGAAAATCTCTATTGCCCTGTCCGCTCTCAACAGTGACATGGACCTTATCAGGGAGAAGCTTGGGGTATTCACCCAAGTCTGGGCATTCGTAGGTTATCTCTTTTGAGTTCAAGGCTTTACTTATTCTGCTCCGCTGGCAGATTAATGCAGTCCTAGCTGAGATTGAAAATTGCCTTGAGTGCGCATCGAACACAACAGTAGAGAGGGTTCGTGCACATCCTTTTTGATCAATGACCATGATATGAAAGATGTGTTAATACTAGACATCGCGCTTTGAGAAGAAGATTATGGCTGTGGGTACTATCTGCAAGTCCCTTGCGCAAGCTTTGCATTGGTACCAAACGAATGTTCACAACCAAGGGCTCCACAACATTGCCCAGTTCTAATAACTGTACTGAGTCAATTCGAGTGTAACTATAATACATATCATGTACAGTACCTATCAATGTATCACGATGATCGTGTGCTCAGAACGATGGTTACAGTCAAACCACTAGAGTTAATGCGAGAATATTTCAATTCACTGTGTAGTAGACAGAACAAAGACTGTCTGGGTGAAAACCTCGCGTCGTGATCAAATGGGCGCGAGAATTCCTCGCCAACTATACTATCAGGATGCTTCTTGCATTTTCGATGACCATGACGGCCCCGCCAGGTTCATTTTTCATGCACAGACTGGAATCAATGGATGGGTCCAAATGACAGGTTCAAGCTAGAATAGGTTCAGAATCAGTCTGAGGGGATTTCATCCAGAAGCTTACTAACTTTGCAATGGTTTGTTCGACGCTGGTGGGTATGCCAGGTTATCGAAAATGAGGCTTTTCATGAAGTTTTGGGACCACTGGCAGAACCACTGTGAACTTAGTGTATATCAGGTTCTCTGACCAGAACATGTTGGTGACTAGAGTGGATGAACTCAATACTGGCCGACAAGTCAATAATGTCACGGTACCGGCTGACAAACTCAGGCAGTGCACGGGCCTTGTGACGTGGGATCAACAAGGGGTTGGAACTTGGAACTGAACGTACTAGTAATAAGTTCATAACGTGACCGACTAGGTGCTGCGAACTTGGACTTGAAGGCGCAGTACCCTCGTGCTAAAGGGCGTCTTTGGACTGTGCTGCGGGTGTGCGGCGTGGAGATACGGGTGGTGGGGAGTGAGAGTGGGCAAAGCGCGTAACGCTTTCAACCCCGAACGGCAGTGGGGGCCAGGCATGGGCTACGAGGGTGGATAGGAACACCTCGCAGGGACCAGCTGACACGCTCGAAATCCCAGGATGGAGAAGTGGCAACTGTGAGGTGCCTCAAATGGGGTTTGAGGCCTGGGTGGGTGATGAAAGGCGGCAAGGAGTGGGCGAAGTGGTGGCGCGAGACGAGGAAGTGCTGTCACTAGCCTGCACTTGTCCAAGAGAACATTCCATGTCTTGCAGATCTGGCGCTCAGATCTCCGATATCGACCTCACGAACGACGAGATCACTAGCTGCGTCAGAAAAGCTGTTGGGAGCGACCTCAAGTTTGGCGAGCGTCTGCTACAACCGGCTGAAACATTCATCCGATAGGCATGACTGGACAGGTGCCAGTGTGGACTCGGGTGCAATGCAAGGGACTGGAGTCCGTCGTTTCATTTTATGTCGAGTTTTTTCACTGATTGTAGGGTACAGACACGATCAGTTCACTGCACAAAAAGACCTTTGGACGGTCATGGCTGGTCAACAAGAGGAGAGCTTGTTCAGTTTCGATAATGTCCCGACACAATAACTTGAAGGCCAACCCCCTGGGCTCGCTGCAGCGCAAGTCTCACCTTCCTCCAACCGCTGCGGTGAATTTCCCGTCCAGAACATCCACGAACGCACTGGCATGTGATCACAATGTTAACGTTAGCAGGATCCGCAATGCTCAGAGCCTTCCCTAGATTCCTCAACCTGTTTTGGGTCAACCTGGTAGCAGATCATCAATGCCATACGACCCAAAGCATGAAATATAACTGTACTACTAGTATGTCCCCCTGATCATCGTAGATCACTGAATTCTCTTTAAGGGTACCGTTTTTTTTTTGGGGGGGGGATGGTACCTACAGGGAGTGGGGTGCAACACCACATAGAAACTTGAATATACCGGGTAATGGATAGGAGGGATGATCGGGACAAAGGGTGCCTGGTGCTGCACTGCGTGTTTTGTAGTACCTCCTACTCATCAACAGAACAGACCCCGTCTCGTTAGGCTTGTGGTACCGGAGCCTTTCCACTGTCTCTCAGATCCGTTGTGTGGAACGTGGGCTTGGCTTGGATAGAATTGTCATCGAAAGCAGGAAGTATTATACGATAAAATAGGCGAGAGACCACACCAAACACTCTATTTGCCCATTCCATTCCATTACGACATATTTTTTTTTCATCCCATACAAGTGTTCTGTCCTTCATATAGTGAACCTGTTGGAGATCAGCCCGTCGATATCCAATACTCGTACAAGGACACTACACTACATTCACTAAATTTCCTTTTACAGACATTCCTTTGTTTCGTACCCGATGTACTTCCCTCCAGTCCATTACCATTGACTGGAGGTAAGCCAACTGTACCACTCACTACTGTATCACACTACGCACAGGCTGACCGCCTCGTTCGTTAGCTCGTCGGGTGCTCGCTGACTCTCGCCGCGACCTCGCTCAGAACCGAATTCCTGTCGCTGTGAGTCCAAAACACAAGTGATTATTATTCAGGCTACAATTTATACATGACACAACAAACATAAATATTACGGTTACATTCGAGACGAGACGACAGAAGTATTAGAACTGGGCGATATTGTGGATCTCTTGGATGTGAACATTCGTCTCGTACCAATACAAGGCTTGTTCAAGAGACTTGTAGATGGTAGCCACCGCAGTGATCTTCTGCTTGAAACGCTGTGTCACATTAGCACATCTTCAATTGGTTGAAAATGATGTGAACGAACCATCTTTATCCCTGAGCGCGAAGCTAACTCAAGGGATTTTTCGATCTCAACTAGGTCAGCAAGAATCTGCCAGTGACGGTGTGGCAGAGTGAGTAAAGTCCAGGCCGTCAGGACTAAAGGCCGTGATGACCCACGAATTGCCAGACCCCGGCGAACACCCCAAGCTTTTCCCTGATAAGGTCCATGTCGCTGTTAAGCGTGGACAGGATAGTGGTGACCTTTTCCAGCCCTCGCAATGTATCTCCATGCTCTGCCAAGATCTTTACCTTCTCCATCAGTTCCTCCGAAAGCGCTACAGATGTGATTTGAACGCAGTTCGCTTATCGTCGTGCAACAGAAAATATGCACACCTTTTTCCTCCTTGTATTTTTCAATGCCTACTTTGACACTTTTGAATGATTTGCAGAAATTACGCTGCCGCCCGTGATTCAGCCAGGAGCAACACCAAAGAGCGAAGTACGGACCGCGGCATCAATCCACAAAGAAGGGCATAAGACTCCGATGGCCAACGTCGCAACTGCAACACCTCCTAGCCCGAGGGCTTTCAGGGCACCCGAGAGGGCCTAAAACATGCCAGTTCAAAGCGTTTTCTGTTTTTTCGTTTTAAGGTAGAAATACCTCCTTGGTCGCCCTGTAATCAACGTATCGAAGTCACACCATAATACACTGATCTGGTATACATGAAACTCACTCAGAAAGTTGTCCCTTGATCTTCTCGATGTCCTGAACAAGCTTGTTGATTTCCTCGCGAAGTTGTTCGGTCTTGTTCGCATATTTCTGAAGTTCTACCTGAAACTCTGTCACTGCTTTCTGAAGGTTAACAAAACCATCTGCCATCTCCGTCGATTCCTTTTGGTCAAGTTCTAGTCCCTAGGAAAGAAAATGGGAGAAGGGAAAGCGACCTTCAATCAACCGATCGATGTATTTCAGAACGATTTCACCTCACGGTAGTTCGCAATTTCCTCCTTCTTCTCCGCAAGCGTATACTCCTCCCGTATGATGACATCGAGGAAATCACCAGAAAAATCTGTTCGGCATGATCAGAAACGATTGTACACGGGAGAATATTACTCGCCTTTTGCAACCGTTCGGGCACGTCCCGAAACGCGGCGTGACTCCCATAAGAGCTTCATGTATGTCTGCGTATATGATCTCAGTGACGACATAACACGACCACCAAAGGGGGGTACCTTATAGTGCCCGTCCCAGGTCTGCTGGAGGTTCTCCATCTCTGGCAGTAAGGTTTGATCCTCGGACGCGGCGACCTCCAAAGTCTTCTTGAGGCCACGGGCGACATTCCCGAAGCATGTTTCGAGATTCGCTGCAGAATTCCCTAGGTCCTTTATCGCAGCATGCAATGTCCTTTTCCCCACCTCAGAGTTAAGCTTCTGCTCGATAACTTCAAAAGCTACATTCGTTTTGCCTGGGTCACTGTATGGTGGCGGAGGGTCGCTGTCGGAGGGTCCGTTATTCTGGTGAAGGTTATTTCCGTCTCCACCAGCAGACTTGGCGGCGGGATGGTCTTCTTCACGTCCAGGGTTGATTCCCCTCGCATCGAAGGACTCGTCGTGGCGGTCACCCCCGTCGTCATCAACAGGCTTGGCAGCGGGATGGCCTTCTTCATGTCCGGGATTGATTCCCTCTGCATTGGAAGGCTCGTCGTGGGGCTCAGGATCACCCCTGTCGCCACCAACAGACTTGGCAGCGGGAGCCTGAGGGACTTCGTCACGCTGGGGACTGATATCCTTTTCATCAAAGGACTCGTCACTCCCCTCTAGATCGCCTCCGTGGCCTCTTACAGACCTGGTGGCGAGAGTCTGAGGGACTTCCCCATATCTGCCATTAATCCCCTTCTCATCGGAGGGCTGGTCCGAGTCGTGCCGCTGAGGGTCACCTCCATCGTCACCGACAGATTCGGCGGCGAGGGGATGAGGGGCTTCGTCGCCGCCAACAGACTTGGCAGCGAGAACCTGAGGGGCTTCGTCACCGCCAACAGACTTGGAAACGAGAACTTGAGGGACTTCGTCACCGACAACAGACTTGACCGCGAGAGCTTGAGGGGCCTCGTCGCCGCCAGCAGACTTGGCAGTGAGAGCCTGAGGGGCTTCGTCGCCGCCAACTGACTTGACAGCGGAAGCCTGAGGGGCTTCGTCATTGCCAGCAGACTTGGCAGCGAAAGCCTGAGGGGCTTCGTCATCGCCAGCAGACTTGGCAGCGGGAGCCTGAAGGGCTTCATCGCCGCCAACAGACTTGACAGCGAGAGCCTGAAGGGCTTCGTCGCCGCCAACAGACTTGACAGCGAGAGCCTGAAGGGCTTCGTCGCCGCCAACTGGCTTGACAGCGAGAGCCTGAGGGACTTCGTCACCGCCAGCAGAC
This sequence comes from Pulveroboletus aff. annulatus, assembly GCA_038094595.1. Taxonomy (NCBI): domain Eukaryota; kingdom Fungi; phylum Basidiomycota; class Agaricomycetes; order Boletales; family Boletaceae; genus Pulveroboletus; species Pulveroboletus aff. annulatus. The sequence goes on from JBBPTX010000374.1 coordinate 17,340, forward strand.
TTGGCAGCGAGAGCTTGAGGGGCTTCGTCGCCGCCAACAGACTTGATGACGGGAGCGTGAGAGACTTCTTCATTCCCGGTGTTGGTTTCCTTCTCATCGGGGGGCCTGTCCGAGTCGTGCCACCCAAGGTCACCTCCGCCACTGCCAACAGACTCGGCAGCGAGAGCCTGTGGGGCGTCATCATGCCCGGAGTTGGTCCCCTTCACTGGCGCATCGATGGACTCGGGGGTATAAATAGAGTCGCCATCGCAGGATATCTTGGAAAAACGTTTCGTATCGGATACCGACTGCCTGGACGCAGATCTGGTAAGTAGTATCTTCTTCAACCTAAGCATCGGATTAGGACGTGGGAGCTGGCTAATTTACTCACCGTCAACTGATACTTCGTATTTATAGTGGCGGGCAGCGAACCAGATTTCGATCCGTCATCTTGGCCTCGCACAAACCCTGGACCACACAGCACAGTGTGTTCAAGTTCGATGTAATTTATCTCCGATGTGCCAGATCCAGTAGGCAAAGGAAAAGTTTCTGGAATGAACAAACCTGAGTTCCATGTGGCTAGAACACCCACTACGCGTTTCCTCTAGACATTCTTTAGCGTCCAACACCGCATTTGATCGTCCGTCATATTCCATTGATAGCGGTGGGATGACCGCACTCTTAGGAAAATAGAGTCAGGCCATAGAATTTGAAATTTGAGGGAGTGTCACGGTATTGAGGTGGAAGCAGTTTCCGACTCCGTCGGAGTCACTGCTCATGATGATATTGAAGTCACGGTTCAGATCTCAGATCTCAAACTCAAGTTACGGTCCCATCCGTTTTTGGCCGTCCCACTGGGGACCTTGGAATTCTCCGAATCGTGGCCCCCTGACAAAAAGATCCAGAGGGTTAGTACTGGACTAAACTGGCTGGTACCGAGAGTTACCCGTTTCATCAAACTCAAAGTGCGCTGGCCTAAGATAAAATTCACAAATGCAAATGAGGCTCGTGCCAACCGCCAACTTTAACCCCTTCTACCAAGTAAGTTAGCACCATTGAGTTACTTTCTACTTAGATCACCATCATGATTCCTGGCTCTCACGCCCTACTGCCCACCGGCAGTACTTACTACATCCGGTGGAATCAGGGATGGAACAAAATCTTTACTTTCTCCTGGGCCACTGGTCTTGTGGACACCATCGTCCATCGATGACCGTCAGCAGTTTTAGGCTGGCACCAACCGGGAGGCATGTGTGCTCCGGCACTGTTAGCCTAAGCATTACAAAAATCCCTGCACGACGTGCCGGGACAAGGTTTTTTTACCTGCCTCATGTCTGCGACCCTATCATTTTGATTTCCCATCCCCTCAGATCTGTGCGCTCATCCGCACTGGTCACCTGCAACTATGTCGTCAAACAGCGGCGTTGCCTGGTTGGGGCAGGGGGTCTTGAAGGCTTCTGGAACCTTCTCAGCGTTTTTTTCTCGGCACAGGTAAGTAAGGAATGCACGAGCTTTCCGTCCGGACTAACAATAAATTGTGTCCAGCAGAATGGTGGATAATTCAGGGTTTTGGGATCTTGAGCGTCAACTTCGGTGAGGTAACAAACGACAGGTCGCCTCACTGTCTAAGTGTGTCTCAAGCTCGGCATTAATTCGGGGATGAACATGAACCATCATGCTCACATGTATTTCAAAATTTCTCTCCTTGCATCAAACGAGCCCAAATCTTTCAAGGGTCGATGGATCATGGAAGGTCTACGAAGTAGGAACACCTCAAGACTCCCTGCCATTTTTGCAGCGTATAAAATTGTCGTCCGCTCGACATTTTACCCAATGAGAAGTTGATGGTGTGGTCAATTAATTTGAATAGGTTGACCCATTTGGACTGGCAGATATGACAGTGTTTTGGTGATGCGCTCATGAATGCCATCTACCTTCGCATTGCATGCCTCAGGCTGTGTGCCCATTCAGCTATCTGACACTAGACTCAAGTGATTCTCAGAAGCCGTGGTCAAATTCTGTGAAATGTATTGAATATGCCAGAAATCCTTGAATCTGGCACTAGCACTAGACGGGTTGGCACCCCAATTTAATGCTCGCATGTTTTTGACTTGGGCGTCTTGCGATCTGCGGTCCGCTCGTTCCTCCCACGCCTCAGACCCCCACTCTACCTCAGCTGTGCTACCACTCATTTAACTCCGTTTGTCCCACACTCACCTCTGAGACGGTGCATGTGAACCTTCCTCAGCCTGGACTCAGAGCTGGATTGGACACACAACCAACCTCCGAGGCTTCCGGTATTTTATTGCAAATCGAACACCAGTAACTCATCAACTCGGGTGTGGATAACAGTCGCTGGATCTGGACGGATCCGTAGGAACTCTGAGTCATGCTAAACAAATCAATCAAAAAGTTCCGTATCGAAACAGATCCATTTCGTGCTCTTGGTGCTCTTGAAGTAGTGCGTACAAGTTGATATTGAATGTCCTGTATAAACTGACTTATTTCAATACATCTTGTTCATAACACCGACAGGGCGTGTACACGAGCAGTAAGGCACATCTACACACCCTTGGAATCCCTCCGACTCGTCGCTCACCAAGACAAGTCCCTTGCCATCTTTCCTTACGTCTCAGGATATTGGTAAGCGGACCATCAAATGCTCGTTGAACCATTGACAGTGGAAGATCGTCACGTTTCGCTTCAGGTTGTGATCTTGTCTAGTGGCAAGAGTCGTATCATTGAAACTTGATACTTCCAGCGGGCCCGGGCCTCGAAGCTGACGTCTATCACTCACAATGACACCAGGCTCAAGAGGCGTCTCTGTACGGTGCTTAAGCCCTATCATCGAGTCCGACGTGCATTCAGTTTACAGCACGCCTGAGTTAGCGTACATCACCCTCTGCTCGTCGCATCATTCTTCATGAGGTAGCCGCACTAGACGCAAGTGCTCTGGTTCCGAGCCGTGCAAATCATCGCCAACTTGCTCATTATCTAGACCTCCATGGTTGACACAGCGCTCTCGATTGTGCGTCCCTTGCCCCTTTTTCTATGTCCTTCGACGGGTGACATTTCTTGTTTCATAGCGGCATTGTCGGTCAGCATCACACATTCTGTCACCCAACTCGGAGTCGGCACAAGTGAGCCCGCGTTGCACGGTGCGCAACCCCCCCTCTCACTTCAACAAAACAGACTCGTCTCGCGCTGGCCATCTCCCAAAGCTGACCGCCAGTTCTCTACACTATCAACATGGACAAAGAAACACACTCTCGAGGATGGCTGGCGCAGTTTTTGCAGTGGTCACTCAGGCCGTTTGATTATCTGAGTACTGAGCAATTCCGTTGGTACTCAGGCCAGGGTATACTCAATGGGGTCTACTCGATAGCGCTGTCGCGGACCATGGATTACCGACGTGCATGCACCTGATATCCTGCTACTCTGACTTGTACACATCACCAGACTACTGATAAGACGTACGGACCGGGCCCGCCCTTGGCCTCGGTCTCACCCATTTTTTTGCACCAACAATACTATCCGGGCCTCACTTCCAGGATTTCCCGACGTTCGGGGTGGGACGCACCTTGGGCAGGCGAAAAAAAAGAGGAACCTGTAACGCCGGTCGCTTGTCGAGATCCAAGCCAGCACACCTAGTACACGCGCACTGAGTGCCGAATAAGTCAGTTCAACAACTCTATCGGGCATTCAAAGTGGTGAAAGAAGTTTGAGTCCTTTTTGTTTTAGCTAGGTGAGCCCGGGTCCAACTCACCGACAGTCTTACGGCGACAGATAAGGATGTTTCCACTCATTGGCAGTTCCAGATCATCATTCCTGGCTCTCACTCCATATATCCACTACTAAATCTGGTGGAGTCGAGGACGGAACCACTCGTGACGAAAATCCTTTATTTTCGCCTGGGCCAATCTGTAGACACTACCGATGGCAGGCGGTTGTTGGCACGGGAATGTGTGTTTCGTTTTAGGGCTTGTTACGGTAATCTCTGCTGCGACTCTACACAACAAGATTTATTTCTCGTGCCTCATGGCTGCGACCCTACCATTGTGGTTGCCCGTCCCCTTAGATCTGGGCGCTCATCCACACCGGTCAGTAGTATCAACAACCGTGTCGTCAACCGGAGGCATTTTACGGTTAGGGTTGAGGGTCTTAAAGGCTTCTGGAACATTCCCAGCGCTTTTTGGGGGCCCAGAACACATGAACTTTCTAGTAATGCTTAATCGGGACTAATGACAAGTTGCGTCCGACGGGATGAGACCCTGAGCGTCGATTTCGGTGAGGTAGCAAAGACAACAGGTGACCCGTCTCGTTCCCTAAGCCTCTCTGGAATTATCTGATAACATGATCCATCCCCAGGCGGCTGTTTAACATTGTCAATTCAAGCTCTGCCCCAATCCAGAGACGACGTCCGAGCCGTCATGTTCGTCACGGTACGGTAATAATTTTTATCCCCTTGCGCCAAACGAGCCCAAACCTTCTATGGATCAATGAGTGAATATGGAGGTTTTACAGGTAGGAGTACCCCGAAACCCCATGTCGTTTTTTTGGAGCATATGAAACCGTCCGTTTGACATCTCAGCCGCCAATGAAAGGTTAACTGGTATGGCCAGCTATTTATTTTTGCGTTGGATACTTTAGGCTGGGCAACGTGTGTCCGTGTCAAATTTCAGCTGTCTTGACGCTGGATCCAACAGATTCTCAGAGGCCGTGGTCAATTTCCGTGGAATGTTGGGCCCAGGATCCTTGAACCTGACGCTAGCAGTGGACAGGTTGCCACCCCAATTTGAGTGCTTCCATTTTTTTTTGGATCCGGGCGTTTTGCAAAGTATGTTGATGGTGCGGACTCAATTTGACTCACTGTATGTTTGTCCGAATTTACGTCAGAGATAAGAGAACGTTCGAGCTCCACCTCTGCGATTCCTTGGGCTGTGGATCAGTGGTATTAAAAGCGGCACATTTCAAGTTACAGCCTGAATAAGCTCCCGGCGGATCAGTCAATCGAGAAGTTGGCCGCATCTACGAGATTCAAGTAAAAAGGACCCGCCTCGCGGCATCCATTTAGCACTGATAGCCACTCGTGCCACTTGTATGCTTCCAATTTATGACGCCTCGTGTATATCATGATGCACATCGTGTTATCACTGGCACACGTCCATCATTACCGGCTCAGGGCCCTGTTAAACGACCTGCCTTGGACGCTCGAGAATGTCCTGGGTTTTGCAAGAATGACGCACTAGACGGTGGTAATTTGAAGTGAACAAGCACACAGTGAGCCATGTCGGTAAGGATCATACTAGAACAGACGGTGTCGGTTAAACGAAGGGCTTCTCACTTGGGGCGTCAAATCAGCCCTACAAGTTTCGTGCCTGGTGCAGAAATCGGCACTGCAGGATGGACGGGGATTTCCGTCGATCGGATCCCTTGTGTGGTGATACAAGCGTTGATCGAGGATCGATATTTAATCAATCGCCCACATGTACGTTCGTGCCGTCGTGCACCGGTTGCAAATGATGTCTTTGGGAGTTTAGGATTCACATTGTCTAGGTAAGACTAGCCACTATGATCTCGGGGAAACCGCACGAGTGGCGGAGGAATGGCAGTCGTAGTCACATTCGACTGAGACGATGGACAAGGGGTTCGAGCTGGAAGTTGTGTAATCACCTTGGTCACCACGACCCGCTTACTGAGCCTTGCTCGTATACACAATGTCGCCCTGTTGGTGTCATGAAGGACATGTGTTGAAGTGAGCTTGAAGTACTGGACCGGAATGCATTCAATATCAACATGCGCACACCCCTTGAAGAGCGCTGAAGGGCACGAAATAGATCCTTCTAATGAGAACTCAATTTTGGGGGGTATGATCCATTCACCGCCGCAGGCATGAGTTCCTACGAACTTGAATGTGTCTGAGACTGTCCAGACCAAAAGTTTGTCGAGATCAGTCAGTGGCACCCGGCGCTCGATTTGCAACGAGATGCCGAAAGCCTCGGACGCTGGTTGGGTGTCACATCCAGCCAGCTTCGAGAAGGTTCACAGAACCTAGAGATGAGTATCAGTGTGGGACAAACTCGCGGTAAAATAAAGCAACAGCCGAGATAGAAGGCGTCGAATGATGGAACGTGCCACGCCACCAATCAGGGTGGCTCGCGTCTACACGCCTCCAAGTCGCGAGTTCCCTGCAGCAGGCCCCGTTTCCTCCATTCATCCCTTCTTACGTCCTAGGCCGGTGAACGAACGTTGACGGCCACTGTGTCGAGGACGCAAATGCTCCGAGTCGTTGAACCACGTTTGGCTTGTGGTCTTCAAGTTGTTCAGCGAGAGTTGGATCCTTGAGAGTGGACCTTGAAACCTGGCATCTATCACTCACAACGACGCCGGGCTCAAGAGGTGAGTTTTTCTATGTGCTTAAACGCCATCGTCAAGTCTGACGTGCCTTTGGTTTGCGACACGCCTGAGTTAGCGTACGTACTGGTACCGGTCACCTTCGTGCTTGTCGCATCCCATTCTGCGCGAAGTAGCAGTACTAGACACAATTGCTCTGGTTCCTGGACACAGTACACTCCTACTAGTTGTATAACGACGGATTGTCACCAACCTGGTCATTACCCGATCTTGGTCACTACTGGCACAATGCTCTCAGCTGTGCGTCCCCTGTCCCTTTTTTCGTGTCCCTCGATGATTGACATTACTTGTTCTGTAGCGGGCTGCGGGACTGTCAGTTGGCATCATTGTCACACAACTCGGAGTCAGGTCATCATCGATTCGGGTGAGCCTCCACGTTGCACAGCACGCAACCCCCCTCTCACTTCGACGAAACAGACCTCGTCTCGCGTTGGCCATCTCCCAAGACAGGTCGCCCGTTCTCTACACCATCAACATGGACCACGAAACATATTCTCGGGGATGGCTGGGGCAGCTTTCGTAGTGGTCACTCAGGCCGTTCGATCATCCGAATACTAAGCAATTCCGTTGGTACGTAGGCCAAGGTATACCCAACGGGGTCTCCTCGATAATGCTGTCGCGGGTCATGGATTACCGACGTACGTGCACGTTATATCCTGCTACCCTGACAAGTACTCATCGTCCTAGACTGATAAGATGCATGGATCGCATTCATCCTAGGCCTCGTTGTTGTCTACTTTTGCACCGACAATACTACCCAAGCCTCACTTTCGGGATTTCCTAAGGTTCGGGGTGGTGGAATACAACTTGGACGGGCGAAAAAGGAGGAGCTTGTAATGCCTCGTGCCCTGGTGATAATATGCCCGGTAGGAGTCGCTTGAGACCAATCTTATCCCGAATTAGATAGTTTTGTAGATTCTCTCATGGTGATGACATCCTAGCGCAATCCTGAGGATGGTATGACTTCCTTCAGGCTGCTCTCCTCAACCAGTGCCAAGGTTTCGTTGTCGCTACCACCTACGAACAGTGTCGACTGTCTCACACGCATTTGGAATAGTAGATCATGTCGGTAAACGGGCTGCGAGTGCCGACTTTGTCAGCAGCTGCTAGTGGTAGGCTGTACACTGGTACCGGCGACTCCCAAACGTAATGACATGGAATGGGGGTGGTGACGGGAAGAAGCTGCGGTACTAAACTTGCCAGTAGGTAGCTGGACATACCCCTTCGAAGTTCCACACGATGCAGTACGGAATGTACGCGTACTACCCGATCCATAAACCTGCGTGATGTTCATACCTTCCAATTATGCGCCTAAGTTTTCACATCACACAGCGTGAGCGGAATGAATCCTACCAGAGTGCCGTCGCACACAGCGTGCTTCGACGTATATTGGATCCCTCGATATACCGAAGGGAAAGCTTTCGACATACTACTAGTAGGGGCCATCGGGGTGCCGAAGCATTCCCGGAAAAAGCTTCCGGAGATGCCAAACAAGTCCGTCGAGACAAGAGCTGACCGATCGTAAACACGACAATGAAGACAGTGGTCATATAGCTCAGAATCAACGGTACGCCGGCCTGATTGTTGTATGCCCTGAAGTGTAGTAGATGGCTCTGGTTAAGAGGAAGGCTTCAGCCTCGTTCGAGACTAACCAGTTGGCATTGTCGGGAGGTTTATATTGCCCCGTTCCACTCATTCCACTTGCGAAGGGACTGGAAAGAGGCTAACCACCAGAAGTATATCGGACCGTCTGCACTGAAAATTTATATCCTCTCCCATGGCAGATGTGATTATTATTCGATGGACACACCTTGTCGGCCACCAGAATGGTATTGGGTTGATGAAGGTATTCAAATCGCGACACAACTTCATTTAGAGTGTTGATTTGGCGCGATCAGGAGAAAGGTGGGCACCTTGGCGGGCACGTCGCACCGAAGATCGGTGCAACTCTGAGAGTGTTCGTAAATACGAGCAAATAAACGGTTGCGCACGCAGCTTAATGGCCGCCAGCCTGGGTCTCCCTGGACTCTGGAGTACTGTAGCGTGACGGTCAACGCGACTTGAAGGCAATACTGGCACGCGGCTACAAGCAGAGAAGGAAAGGAGCCTGACCGATGAACAGGCCTTTCGCTCACATACAATTCGAAGCGTCTGCGGCATTGTCAAGACCAGACGTTCGACCGGAACTTTACTTGAGGCGTGTTTGCCCTACCAGTACTAGCCCCGCTCCACGTGCCACTGGTAGTGAAACCAAAAACGTCTTTTATTGTGCTCAGTAAACTCTCCTGTTCACCGCGCTTCGTGCAGACAGCCGTTGTGCGATCCAGAGGTCTGCGGTCACCTCACTGAGAAACCTAAGCCAAAGGTGCCACAGAGAAAGATCCTACTGTATCAAACTCACTCCTAGAGCTTCGGTTCGTACCTCTCCCAGACAGTCGTTGGAAAGAGTACTTATCATCAAGCTCTTGGCCGATCGTTAATTCAGCCGAGAGACGGTCGAAAGAGAAAACCTGGATCTAATCCACTTGATGAGTCTCCTACCTTTTTCGTCAAGAAACTCATAGAGCTGTGCTGCCTGTGCGCCGTTCACACTATCCCACGACCATTTTCTTACTCATTTTTTCTTCCCACCATTGCACTGCAAACGGCCGCAGACATGGCCATTGATATGCACTCAGGTCACCGCGTTAGCCACCATTCATCAATGTTACCGGAGGACAATCTAGTATCTACAACAGGGTTGCCAGTAGACGGTCCGTCCAGTGAAAGTCCGTACCTTTTTCCTACCTTCATTGGATTGCTGATCGTGCGCTTTGCTACAGTGCCTTTCCATCACAGAGGCCATGGTGATTCCCCGACGAGAGGCGACCGCACCACGACCCTCCATCACTGGTGTTATGGTCTCCATTCACTCCTGATCTTTGTCCATGTTGTACTTGTTGCCATGCTGTTCCGTCACCCAGAGCACCGGTTCTCAGTTTCCATTAACAACGCCACGGGATCTATCGTTTTGAAGGCATTCCTCCAAGCATTTTATCTGGTACGTCCTTTTGGTTTTTCTGACCAGATAGCGAAGTAATAGTTACTCGAAAGATATTCACCGCTGTTCTTGTGCTCTTGACGCAGCGTCTTGCGATATTTGCAGTCATGGAGAAGCCACAGAAACTCACGGCCATACACGATATATCCGGCTCATGGAATGGAATTGGCGCTGCAATCAGTACCTTGTGGCAACAAACCAAGGTTATCTCCTCGCCATCTGCGATACTCCTGACTTTGGTATATCTCGGCTGCATCTCCGGTTTGCATATTATCTCGTCATCTGTCATCCAGTTTGAGGCTTTCAACAACACCGTCACGCGTGTCGTTCCGTCGACATTGGCATGGCCTTCTCCATCTGTTAACCTCTCCAATCTCAACTGGCAGCCCCTTTCGCCGCTAGCAACATTGTGGCCACTGTTACCAACTGCGAAAGGGTTGACTGGAAGTGTCTTATACGATGTACCGTCCTCGGACTTCGCCTATACTGGGGCTGTGGTGAATGCAACGACCATTACTGCGAAATGTGGACTACTTTCGAATCTTTCGGTTGGGACTTGGAATTCGCCCGAGGAAATCTACGATGTTGAAGTCAATGGGTTTGGTAATGTTAGCTTCTTTGTACCAAGTAAGTATATTTCCTTCGTCCTGGTTTTCATGCCTAAATTAGTGAACCAGGTTGCGCAAATTGCGTGTCACCTATCGAAACAACAGTCGGAGATATTGTTTGTTTTTCTTTTGTGATTTTGTGGCGATCGAATTGACCTCGACAAACCTTCCTAGCTGTGTCCAATATGCATTAACTACTTGATCTATCAAGTTACTACTGAGATAGAGTTGGGAAATCTGACTGGTCAGGTGGTCGAGGTGGAGGCTGAAACCCTTGTCACAAGTTCACGTGAGTTGATATACCTCTGAGTATGATTAAAATTGTGACTGTATTGTCAGCTGCTGCAATGAAACCAGATGTGAATCTCACCTCCATGTCTTATTTTGTTGCATGTGCTCTGGATACAACACTATTGACCCCCTTTCTATCCATGCAAGGTGGAAGAACCAACCTTGTTCCATCAGTTGCCTCAGATGATGATTTGGAATCTTGGACTATTTGGTCACCAGATTCTGACACAAACTTGACACAAGGAGCAAGTATATTTTGTCTTATGTTTTACCCAATTGAGCTTTTATTTAGGTGAATATTGCTCAGAATGCCATTTTAGATACTTTTCTATTCTGTCAGGAGATACAACTGCCTTTTGGAAATGAAGAATGCAAATTCATGACTTCTATCAATGTGTGAGTATTCTTACTCTCTACATGTTTGATTGGCAGAAGGTAATGGTTTCTTGATAGGTATTTGGATTATCTGTTAAATATCTCATGGATCTCTGAGTTAGCTCCACTCACAGGGCAACTAGCATCACCTAAAACCCTTGGGAAGAAAGAAATGGAGAATGCAGTGGCACAAACTGCAGCTTCATTTATATGGCTAGGTATGTGTCAATCAAATGATTCAGACCCTTTAGATATATTGATGTTTGTTGCATAATCAATAGCAGGAGCTGTTGGACCTGAAAATGGGGGTTTTCAGCAAGCTGATGGAATGAGTTCAGTCACCAATTTTGTTCTTGAGCTCAGATTAAATGCATGTCTTCTTTTGTTTCTTCTGTAATCTATCTCATTTGTTTTTGATGTAGGTGACCATGATACCAGTGAGGCATAATCATATATGTGATTGCATTATCATAACATTTATAGGTTGTTATTGGACTGGTTGCATCAACTATACTCTTGGTTATAGTGGTGTGGATCCTTCATGATTCACACCTGAAGCACTCCAGAGTGGCAATGGCTAGTTCAAGTGTCCTGGAAATGATGTGGATTTCTGCACATTCCATGCCCTTGCAACATGTTGTGAAAATGGCTAACAGCTCTGCACCTGATCAACTAAGGCTAAAGGGAGTGAGGGTTAAGGTTTGTCTTGCTGATCTGATATCAGATCCAACAAGGCCTTCAAATGATAGGAACAATAACCAGCTGGATCCCACCTACACTCCCAATTGGAAGAAATATACCATAGAAGGTTTATTATTTCTTTCCAATGGTCAAAGACAGCTGATAATCTATGGTTTTAATTTAGAAGGACTATTTTCTCTCCATTGTCTTTGCTATGTTCTTCATGGCATCCTTCTTGCACTTCATGTAGTGCTGATCATGCTTCTGGTATTCCATCCAGAGCATCATGTCACAATGCCATCAGATAATCCCTGGATAACAACAATTCTAACTATATCCCTTCTGTTACGTGTGGCTCGGGTAGGGTCACACGTAGCCCTGCGATGTCCGCCTAAGCGGGATCCTGGTAGTCGACCGTCGGAGATGCCGACGGCGGTGGTTCAGCCTAAAGCTGTGGGTAGTCTTGAGAA
>JBBPTX010000375.1:0-29128 GCA_038094595.1 Pulveroboletus aff. annulatus
GCTGCGGGTGGGTGGAATGGAAGATGTCAACGGTAATTAAAGATAAGGGATCACATCACAGTGATGGGGTGACTGATGTAAGGTCTGTGATGATCATGATGTATTAAATACGTGTGTGTGATCTGTGGGGCGAATGGTGAAGAGCTGAAGATGAAGCCCACAGATCTAGATGGGCCCATAGATCCCCTGTGTCTAGCACAGTGTCTAGGTCGGGTTTTCCCTTAGATAAGATAGAGAGCGTCCATATGCGCAAAGTAAAGGGTTGAAAAATATATAGCTGTAACAACAATCACAATGTTCTTCCAACCCATCACATCCACTGATCTTACAGAAATCTTCAGAGAGGGGGATTGGAGTAAGAATCAACAAGCAATTGTGCAATTTGCTCAGATACAAGAGCAACAATATAAACATCTCACAGACAAAGTCACTAGACTTAATCAAGCATTAGGGCACATTGAACAACTAATTCAAACGCTTGCTCAACCTCAAGCACCACCGCAAGTACCACCACAACCACAACCAACACCAGTAATTGCCCCAGTAGCAGGGGCATCATCCAGGAAAGTAGAAGTCTTTGCAGATCCTGGGGAACATGATGGATCCTTTGCTAAATTTGATGAATGGTGGGCAAAGATCCAAGCGTGGATTAAGATCAATCGACATGCTATACCTCCCAAAAGCAACGAAGCAATCCTGACAGTGTTATCAAGGCTAAAAGGAGCAAGGGCAGGACCCTTTGCACAGTTAAGACTCCAACTAATCTACACCCCTGGAAATAATTACACTTGGAAAAAACTAGAAGACGAACTCAGACAATTGTTCAGAGGAAGTAATGTCAAAGATCGTGCGACTAAGAAGATCCAAGAAATGTACCAGGGACAAGGACAACTCATTGATGACTTCCTTGTAAAATGGTATGCAGAATACCAGAAAGTGCAACTCAGTGACCCACATAGAGTATGGCTACTAGAGAACAGAGTAAAGAGATACATTGTGGACTTCATTTGGAAGAATGGCATATGCAAGGAGACAGTGGAAGCCACCATGGAAACAATGAGACACGTAGAGCATCGTCTCGAAAGCCTTGACATGATCAGAGGGAGAACACAATACAGATCTCAAGGAAAAACAAAAGACCCCAATGCAATGGACATAAGTGGAGCACAAAAAGGGGCAAAATCATACTACAATTGTGGTGAAGCAGGCCACTTTGCCAAACAATGCAAGAAACCCTCCACTAAGTATGATCTCTGTAAATGGTCCAATGGCCACAAGAAAGACTGCCGACATAGGCAGGTGAGAGGAACGTCCTCGAATGACGTTAAAAGCACTAAACACATTTACATACCTGGCACACAAGCCGAAAAAGGAAAAGGACGTGACCCCATGGTAGCCATAAGGGGCATGTCATTCGAAGAAGCAAGGGCGTTCTTCAGAGACGTCGAAGACACTGAAAATAGAAAGTCAGGAAAAGGAAAAGCTTAGATTTAGGAATTGGGCCTGATCTAAGCCAAGGTAAGCATAAGCAGGTACACTTTCCAACAGACAATCGTTTCTATAGTCTATATGTTTATGATACGGAAGCAGCACCTTCCACTATTATATCTTTGCCAACAGAGGAGTCCTCTCAGAGGCTCGGCCGGGGCATCACATCAGTGCTTAATTCCTCTTCAAAGAAAGCTAATCCTTCAATCTCACCTATAGATCAAATCCCAAATGAAGGAATCTTTTGCAGATCATTGAAAATAGATAATGAATTAAAAATGAAGATAAAGGTAAAACCCAAAAACACTGATCAAGGTTTTATTTCAGTATCAGCACTCTTGGACTCAGGTGCAAATTGTGTCTTTGTAGAAAATGTTTTTGTGATGCAGCATGCATTACCACTCAGGCGACTCCCACAACCCCTCACTGTCTATAATGTAGATGGCACGCAGAACAAAGCAGGCAAGATAACGCATGTAGTGTCGCTCCTGTTAGATTACAAAGGACATCAAGAAATAGTCGAAGCGAAAGTAACCAGTTTGGGGAAGAATCAGATGGTAATTGGCAATTCTTGGTTAAAGAAACATAATCCAGACATCAATTGGAAAACTAGGGAAGTAAAATTAAGAAGTTGTGGAAAAGAATGCTGGGAATTGAGAAATAAAAGTGTCTATCTCAGGCTATTAGAACGAGAAGAGCGGGAAGCTCAATACAAAGTCTATGAAACTATAAAAACATTAGAAAAGGAACAAAACGAAAAACAAGAACGAAATATTAGAATAGGCCAAGCAGTGGACGAAAAGCTTAAAACCCTTATGGATCAAAAGAAGTCCACTGCAGAACTTGTACCAGAATGCTATCATGAGCATTTTAAAGTATTTGAAGAAAAAGAATCGACCAGAATGCCTACATGAAAATCTTGGGACCATGCCATAGATCTTAAAGAAGATTTCCAGCCAAAGAAAGGAAGACTAATACCCCTGAGCGCAGATGAACAAAAGGAAGTGTCGGACTGGCTAGAAGACCAGTCTTCCAAAGGATACATAAGACCTTCTAAATCTCCTCAAACATCACCAGTCTTCTTCATATCAAAGAAAGATGGGTGAAAACACATGGTACAAGATTATCGTTATCTAAACTCGTAGACAGTGTGAAATAACTATCCATTACCTCTCATTTCACAACTCATGGATCAATTAAAAAGGGCTAAGCTGTTTACAACGTTGGATCTTAGATGGGGATACAACAATATATGCATCAAAGAAGGTGATGAATGGAAAGCAGCCTTTGTCACCCATAAAGGAACTTTCAAACCCCTGGTTATATTCTTTGGATTGTGCAATTCCCCAGCCACCTTCCAAACAATGATGAATGAATTATTTGCAGATATGGAAGATGTTGTGGTAGTCTATATTGACAATGTCATGATATTCACCAAGACAGACAACGAATGAGAGCACGCAGAAATCGTTAAGAAAGTATTAAAGCGATTAGAAGAAAATGATCTCTTCGCCAAACCAGAGAAGTGTCACTTCTTCAAAAAAGAAGTTGATTATTTGGGGATGATTGTAGGACAAGACGGGATCAAGATGGATCGCAAGAAGGTTGACATCATCTTAGATTGGTCAGCACCTACCAATGTAAAAGGGGTGCGAAGCTTTCTTGGTCTTGCTAACTACTATCGTCACTTCATAGAAGGATATACGCAAGTCGCCAGACCTCTGAATGACCTCCTAAAGAAAGACATCTCTTGGAAATGGGAATTGTCACAACAGAATGCTTTTGATAAACTAAAAGAACAATTTACCACAGCTCCTATTCTTGCTTATCCAGACATTGATTGTCAATTCTGTTTAGAAATAGATGCTTCTAATTACACAACAGGAGCAGTACTATCGATACTAAAAGAAGACAAATGGCATCCAGTAGCTTTCAGCTCACACTTGATGTCATCAGAAGAAAGAAATTATCCCATTGCAGATAAAGAAATGTTAAGCATAATCAGAGTGCTAGAGCAATGGCGTCATTATCTAGAAGGGACAGAACATCCATTTGAAGTATGGAATGACCATGCAAACCTTTAATATTTTATGAAAGCGCAAGATCTATCTAGGAGACAAGCAAGATGGGTGCAATACCTATCCAGGTTTAATTATACTTTCGTGTACAAACAAGGATCATCCAATGTCAAGGCAGACACTCTCTCTAGAAGAGAAGATCATGCACAAGGAATAGAAGATGATAACAAGGGCGTAATTATGGTCTTCCCAGAGCAGATAAGGACAACATCATCCAAAGTTGCAATCTACGATGAAGGGGCACAGCTACATCAAGATATATTTAATCAAACATGTCTCTTAATGGAGATAGAAGTACAGAAACTATGTAAAGAACATAAAGTGTGTGAGGAAGCTAATGGGCTTCTTTATCAAGAAGGAAACCAATTATACATTCCAGCCAAAAATGGAGATAATAAAGATCTAAGAATCAAGACCCTTAAATTATGTCATGACTCGCCTATGGCAGGTCATTCTGGAAATGAAAAGACTATTGAATTAGTTTTACATCACTATTGGTGGCCTGGCATCACAACTCAGATTAAAAACTATGTATCTCGTTGCAATTGATGCGCACGAATGAAGCCTTCCAACCAGCCTAGCTCTGGTTTATTACAACCTTTAGAAATCCCTAGTAGACCCTGGCAAGACATATCTGTCGATTTTATCACTGATCTGCCAGAAGGTAATGGATCAGACAGCATTCTAGTAGCTGTAGATCACTTCTCAAAAGAGGTGGTGCTTATCCCCTGTCGCAAGACAACGTCCGCCATTGAGACAGCAAGTCTCTATCTCCATCACATCTTCAAGCACTATGGAATCCTATTATCTATCATGTCTGATCGAGGACCACAGTTTGCTTTGCAAGTCATGGCAGAGCTATGCAAGAAGCTTAATATAAAGCAACATTTATCCACTGCATATCACCCACAGACAGATGGTCAGACAGAAAGGATGATCAGGGATGTGCAGCAGTATCTAAGAATATTCTGTGCAGAGCACCAAGGCGAATGGACACAATGGTTACCTATTGCACAATTCAGCTATAACTCTAAGAGGCAAGCCTCAACCAAGAAGTCTCCATTCGAAGTCACTCGCTCTTACACCCCGTGTATGGGAATAGAACCTATTGCATCATCTTCCAAGGCACCAGCTGCTGATGAATTCCTATCAACCCTACACGATATGATGGAGCAAACTAAGTTAAATCTAGAACAAGCTCAGCTGCGCATGAAAACACAAGCTGATAAACATAGAAAAAAAACTCCTTCCTATAATGTTGGAGATAAAGTGTGGTTATCCACAGATAACTTAAAGTTGCCGCATGCAAGTCGCAAACTAACAGAGCGATGGCTAGGGCCATATGACATCATCACACTAGTTGGGGATAATGCAGTCACCCTTCATTTACCATCCTGTATGCGAATCCACCCAACTGTTAATGTATCACAGGTTAAGCCTTATAAAGAAAGGCTTCAGGGACAACCTATCATCACTCCCAGCCCTATACAGGTAATCGAGGACCGAGATAACTTACATATATGAGGTAGAAAGAATCATCACTAGTAGATTCAAAGGTCGTCGCCTTGAATACCTGGTTCATTGGCTAGGATATGATGAGACAGATCGAACTTGGGAACCGGAAGATCATCTTCTATCGGGTGTGCTTGATGCCATCAGCAATTTCCACTGGGAGTATTCTTCTGCACCTTGAAGATTGTGGATGTCTCATTCGGCATTTATACAATGCTTTTATGAACAAGAAGATCTTACTCTTCCATCGACACACTCTTTTGATCGCCTAGAAGTCGATCCCTAGATGGGGGGTAGTGTTACAGCTATATATTTTTCATCCTTTACTTTGCGCATAATGGACGCTTTCCTTATCTTACCAAGGGAAAACCTGACTTAGACACTGTGCTAGACACAGGGGATCTACGGGCCCTTCTAGATCAGTGGGCTTCGCCTTCAACCCTTCACCTTTATCCCACTGATCACAGCACGTATTTAATACATCATGATCATCACAGACCTTACATCAGTCACCCCATTACTGTGATGTGATCCCTTATTTTAATTACCATTGACACCTTCTATTCTACCCACCCACAGCAGATCAACAGTTGGAAACCTCATGTATATGTTAATCTCCGTTACAGGCCGACTTCTCATGTCAATCATGTTGGGCCTAGGGAATGGACTTATGTAGATACATATCCAGATTGATGCACAACATGTATCTACACGTAGAATAGTATATAAAGTGAGACTGGACAGAGCTCAGTCTCCAGTCTAGTTCTCTTGATTCTCTCCTACAAGTAGTACCTAAGAAACTCTCCTCTCGACGCCTAGTATCCAAGTGGTTGCTTGCAAAGACTTGTAGATGCAACAACAGATAGGTAGAGCTGTTGATCTAAGTATCTGTGAGAAATGAAATAGGTATAAAAGGGATTCATGTAGAGGCATGAATCAAAGGAAGAAAAGGAGAGAACTAATGAGCAGTTCTCTCAGGAGCGACATATGGAGGTTCTCAGTAGCACAAGAACATAAGGAGAAGATAAGCCACAAAAGATACATATGGAGCGTAGTCCATGAAATGTTAGTGAAATGGAGATATGATGAGAAAAAAGAGGAAAAATTGTAACAGACTCCTTTCCTATTTTAAAAGGAGTTTATTAACTATGAAATAGAATGGCAGAGGAATAGGGGAAAAATGCTATGGAACAGCATCAGAAGTGGATAGAAAGTATGTCTAGAAGGATTAAAGCTGTTATTAAGGTCAAAGAAGCTCATATCAAGTACTAAATGCTTAAATTTATAAAAAGTCAAAAAACTATCCAAATGAGCTATCATTTTGAAACAGCTGCCATTTCATCAAATCATGTTCAAATCTTTTAAATCTTGGATTGATTAAAAGCCAAGAGTAAGTACTATATTTGATACACTAACCATTTTGGGCTATGATTTGTAATTACAACACACCATTACATTTACTACAAAATGTGCAAACATGCAGACAGTTTTTTAAGCGACTGTATGCTTGGCCTGGGTGGGAATGAGCATGTAGATCTAATGTGGCCTAAGGAATGGGAGGGAACAAGGAGATGATGATGTTATTGACAAGGATTTGAAGTACACAATAATACCATGTTATCTGTTGTGACTACATTCTTTGTAGGCAATCACTATTCACTTAGACATTAAGAGAAGATGTTTTAAGATACTACTTTGTAGGCAGTAGAATAGAAGAACTAGACTGGAGACTTGCCCTTGTTTGGTCTCTATCTTATATAGTGTGATGGTCTATGACAGTGTGAAAACTGATTATGGACACAGAGCACTGTCTTTGGATAAGCAGCAGTTAGCAAAGTTCTCAACCTTCTTGCTTCATCCACTCACCTGCTTGAGTTCCCCACCTTGAGCCCATCTTTCATCACCAGTACAAGCATCCCAGCTGGTCCTCACCTGCTTCGCTTGCCTCTCTTAAGATGCATCTCATAGCAGATCCAAATGATGAAGTGTGCCCAGACTTTGCAGCAGACAACTTCTGTTATATGTGGCCTTGGGTAAGGTCACATGTAGTCCTACAATTGCCTGAGGCCTAGTAGGCTCAAGGGGTCGATCGCAAGTATCAACTGTGACAAAGGCCAGCCATGGGGTTGCTGGGTCGAAGGTACTGTCAAGGACATTGATGGATCAAAAGATACTGCTATCTAGCTTAACAAGCAGGTTGAAGGTTCGAAGGTTCAAGGACACACGAAGACTGAGGGGCTTGTCATATGAAGCGCTCACTTAATAGTAGAGTGAAGACACAAGAAACAAGGTAGATTGCTTAGGACTAACTAGGCAACAAGCCGTAGGAAGAACTAAGTTAGAGAAAGGAGCATAAGGCTCGGTTGACGAGTTTATATAGTGAGGGAGGACCTGTTGAGGGCTGGTGTAGAAATGGCAATAGAATGCAATGGAATCGTGAAGAATGTTAACAAAGCATGCATAAGAGAAAAATATTAAGGGCTGGCACATACAGCATGAGAAGAGCAGAAGATAATGGGTACCTGCATGATGAAGGATAAGCACACTTACAAGGGATATGGAAAGTTGTAGAATATTGTGGAATAGTAGGAGCTAAGCATGAGAGACAAAAGAGTTAGTTCAATAGTGAAAGTAGAGAAAAAGAGTAGACCCTGCAGGCAAATCGTAACAACTTCCACCCAGTTTGTGACCTCATGACAGTAGGCAACAATGTTGATGAAGCACAAGCCATCCAGCAGCTGTTATGGTTCGCTTGCAGAGTTATCTCTTTTTCTCTACTTATACTATCAGACTAACAATTTCCTTTCTCACACTTAACCCTCATCCTTCCACATCATTCTACAATGTTCCATACTTCTCGTAAGTGTGCTTATTCCTTCACTGCACAGGTACTTTTATTCTTCTGATCTTCTCATGCCATATATGCTGGCCTTTAATGCCCTCCTCTCACACATGAATTCTATGATATTCTTTCACCTTTCACTGCCGTTTCTCATGTCAGCCCTTAACCATTGTGATATGTAACTGTCACATTCTTACTTTACTATATAAACCCTTCAACAGGGTCTCCCCATCTTCTCTTTAACTTAGTTCTTCCTACAGCTTGTTGCCTAGTTAGTTCTAATGAATCTATCCCTGACTCCTGTGTCCTCGTTCTACTATTAAGTGAATGCTTCACACTTTGGCTGCCCACCTTCATGTATCCATATCCTTGAACCCCCAAATCTGTTTGTCAAGCTAGACAGTGGTTACCCAGACCTAATAGTATCCTTGTCAGTATCCTCGACCCAGCAACCCTATGGCTAGCACCTTGTCATAACAAGACATTTACAACCGAACCCTTGACCCTACTAGGCCTTAGTCACTCATAGGACTACATGCGACCTTACCCAAGGCCATGCATAACAAAAGAACTAAGTTTTATTCCTCAACTGCGCACTACCATATACATCATCCACTATAGACCCCCACAGAACCACTCGAACCACCAACCCATATTGGAACCCTCAAGTCCCTCTGCATATCTCAAACTCAGACTCTTCAGATATCTCTAGTAATCCCAATCAAACATATTTGGATGACCCTGACAAGCCCTTGTTGGACTCAGATGAAGAACTCATGATCTGAGAATTAGCCCACAGCTTTTCTGCATCAGTACAGATTCCCCACCCACAGACTCCCCCATCTCCAACACTCAGACAACAAACTGGCCACATCTTTCCACCGATCTCTCATCCTCCGACTCCCACTATGACCTCGAAACTCCTTGAACTATGCATTGGCACTCCAGAAAAATACAACAGTGATTACAAAACGGCCAAACAATGGTTTGACTCCATTATCTTTTATCTAAACATCAATAGTGACATCTACAACTCCAACCCTAAATGGATTGCATTTGCCTTGTCTTACATGATTAAAGAACCTGCATTAACTTGGGCAAACACCTTCCGAGCCTCAAAAATAGCAGCAGATGGCTCAATCTCAATGGGTTCTTGGTCAGACTTCTGAAACACATTTATCACCACATTCAAACATCATGATACTACTGGCAATGCAATTGCCTGGTTGACCACAACCTGCATGACCTCCACTAAGAATGGCGGATACCTCCCTTCGTTAACTGAGTACAATGCCCAATTCCAGAATCATTACATCATAGCCAGCATCACAGACGAAAATTGTTACAGCTATATATTTTTCACCTTTACTTAGCGCATACGAACGCTTTCTTTTTATCTTATCAAGGGAAAACCCGACTTAGACACTGTGCTAGACACAGGGGATCTACGGGCCCTTCTAGATCTGTGGGCTTCACATTTTACCTCTTCACTTTCGCCCCACAGATCACAGCATGTATTTAATACCTCGTGATCATCACAGACCTCACTACAGTCACCCCATCACTGTGATGTGATCCCTTATCTTTAATTACCATTGACATCTTCCATTCTACCACCCGCAGCAGATCAACGGCTGGAAACCTCATATATGTTAATCTCTGCTGCAAGCAGTAGGCCGCATGTCGATCACTTAGGGCCTACGGGATGGACTAATGTAGATACGTATCTAGATCGATACACAACATGTATCTACATGTAGAATAGTATATAAAACGAGACTGGATGGAGCTCAGTCTCCAGTCTAGTTCTCTTGTTCTTCTCCTACAAAGTGACATCTTAGAAAATGCTCCTCTCGACGCCTAGATTCCAAGTGGTTGCCTGCAAAGATTTGTAGACACAACAACAATAGAGAAATCACATGTGAGAGGAAAACGTTAAAGGCCAGCGCATACAGTGTGAGAAGAGCAGAAGGAAACAAGTACCTGTGCGGTGAAGGATAAGCATGCTTACGAGATGTATGGAATGTTGTAGAATGACATGGAATGATGCGACTTAAGCATAAGAAATGAAAATGATTAGTCTGATAGAGAAAGAAGAGAAAAAGTGTCCATCCTGCAAGCAAGTCATAACAGTATGCTTTAGGAGGTATTTTTTTTACAAACTGATGCAAATGGGGACTGGCACCCCTGTTCCTACTTATCTCAAACTTTTGCACCAGCAGAATGTAACTATAATATCTGCAACAGAGAGCTCTTGGCCGTTCTTCACAATTTCAAAGCCTGGAGGCATTACCTCTATGGCTCTTCCTTTCCAGTCAAAGTTTTTACTGATCATAAAAACCTCACATACTTCTGCCACCCCCAAGACCTCAACTGACGACAAGCCCATTGGCTCCTTGACCTTGCTGACTATGATTATAATATTGCTCATGTCCCTGGATCCCAACTCACTGAACCTGATGCTTTCTTTCGCTGTCCTGATCTTCTTTCCCACAACAGCTCCAACAACACTGGAATCACCCTCCTCCCCAATGCCATCATTGTTTGTCTCATCAACTCCGCCCTCTCCAATCACATTGCCTTCACATCCACCTCTGATAACCTTGTTCTCCATAAATTACAGAAAATTGAAGGTACCCTTCCCCCTGTTGCCCAATGCCATTTATCCAATTGGCAGTTCACTGATAGCATCCTCCAATACCAAGGATGTGTCTATGTCCCACCTGACCATGACCTTCATTGCACCATTGTAGCTTGCTGCCATGATCACGATTCTGCTGGTCACCTGGGTTATCTCAAAATCTGCCAACTTGTTGTCAGTGAATTCTGGTGGCCCGACCTTGCTATCTTTGTCCACTCTTATGTTGATGGCTGTGCTATATGCCAATGCAACAAAATGAACACCCATCCTATGTCCCTGCCCCTTGTCCCAATTCCCTCCTTCTGCTTCCGCCCTTTCCAGCAGATCTTGTGTGATCTAATTACTAATCTCCCACTTTCTAGGGGTTTTGACTTGTTATTAGTCATGGTGGACCATGGCCTTACTAAGGGGGTAATTCTTTGCCCCATTAAGAAAACCATCACCACCAAGGGAGTAGTCACACTCTTCTTCCACAAAGTCTTTCTCTATTTTAGCCTCTATAACAAAATTATCTCTGATCACAGATCACAATTCACCTCCACCTTCATCAAAGAACTAGGATGCCTTCTGAACTAGGACCTCTCCCTCTCCACAGCTTACCACCCGCAAACCGATGGTGAAACTGAACACGTCAACCAAGAGGTAGAAATCTATCTCTGTATCTACTGTGGAGACCACCCTTCTACCTGGTCTGATCATATCTTCCATGCCAAATTTACCCACAACCACCACCCTCACTTCATCATCAGCAAATCCCCATTTTACCTCATGATAAGATACAAACCCTGTGCCCTATCGGCAGTAATTGCTGAAACTAAAATCCCCGACATCGAATCCTGTCTCAAAGAGCTCACTGCTCTACATGACGAAGCTCTAGCCTCCCATGAACTCATATGACAAGTTATGGCATCCAGATCCAGATTGAAATTTGTGCCCTTCAAAAAGGGACAACAATGTTACAATTTGCTTGCAGGATGGATGCTTTTTCTTCTCTTACAATATCGGACTAATATCTTTCTTTTCTCATGCTTAACCTCATTCCTTCCATGTCGTTCTATGACATTCCTTACATCTCGTAAGCATGCTTATCCTCCACTACACAGGTACTCCTTTTCTTCTAATCTTCTCACACCATATGCACTGGCCCTTAACGTCTCCCTCTCACGCATGGCTTCCCTATTGTTCATTCTATTTCTAATGCCGTTTCCCATGCCAGCCCTTCACCATCATGACACATAACTGTCACGCTTCTATTTTACTATATAAACCCTTCAATAGGGGTCTTCACCTCTCTTTCTTAGCTTAGTTCTACCTACAGCTTGTCACCTAGTTAGCACTAGCAATCCACTTACCTTTGCTCCTCGCATCCTCACTCTACCATTAAATGAGCGCTTCACACTGCGGCTCACCCACCCCTGTGTGTCTCTACCCTTGACCCTATGACTTGCTAGCCAAGCTAGGCAGCAATTACCCTTGACCCGTCAAACCCCTTAACAGTACACTCGACCCAGCATCCCCATGGCTAGTCTTACATCGTCGAATATATGAACGACTGAATCCCCTTGACCCTACTAGGCATTAGTAGGTCTATGTGAGACCTTACCAAAGGCCATGCATAACAAACAAGTTTGGCTTGAAGTCTGCAATCTCAAAAGATCCACACAAGATCCAAAATTCACTGCTAAACGTAAAGGCCCCTTTGTTATCTCTGATGTCATTTCCCCCATTTCCTATCACCTCTGACTCCCACAGATATGGAAAATCCATGACACATTCCATGCCTTGTTACTCTCACCCTATCGTGAAAATGATGTTTATGGTCCAAACTTCCCTATACTACTCCTAGATCTTGTTGAAGGACAAGAGGAATATGAAATTGAACGAATCTTACAGCATTGTGGAATGCTGTCAGACCATCAATACCTAATCTGATGAAAAGGGTACTCTGCCGAAGAGGATTCCTGGGAACCTGATTGGAACCTGAAACATTTGTCAGAGCTTCTACTAGAATATAAAAAGCACAACCCTTGTACATTCTCTCTCTCATCTGCTTGCCCACCATGCTACAGATAAACCCATTCTACCTTCTTCTCATGGCCATTGAATTCACCCACATAGATGCCCCTGCCATCCACCCCGCTACCAACCCTCACTCTGTCTCTGTTCCTCCTAGCAACCCCAAGAGGGTCTCTCCTACTCTCCTCACCACCTCATAACCTATTAACTTTGCCACTCTTGTGAGTAATGTTCCCCAATTCCATGTCTCCCCCATCTCTAGGAGAATTAAATCCTTGCCTATGTTTACCCCTCCACCCTATCAGGAAGCTTCTCCCAGACCACCCTCATTCTTAGGCATACACTGTTACGATTCGCTGCAGGCTCTACTCTTTTTCTCTACTTAGCGTTAAGGACTGACACTCATTTCTTTTCTCATGCTTAACTCGCCACATTCCACGACGTTCTACGACATTCCATAACCTCTCGTAAGCATGCTTATTCCCCACTGCACAGGTACTCTTTCTTCTTCTGCTCTTCTCACGCCGTATGTGCCGGCCCTTATATCTTTCTCTCTTGCGTGGTTTTGCCATTGGCTTCTGCTCTTCTCATGCCGTTTACCACGCCGGCCCTTAACCTTGTGACGCGTTACCGTCACACTTTTACCTCTCTATATAAACCCTTCAACAGGGTGTCTCGTACCTTTCCCTTAACCTAGTTCTACCTACGGCTACCGCCTAGTTAGCTCTAGCAATTCTACGTGTCTTCGTTCTACACTTGAGGGAACGCTTCACATAACCGACGTTCTCCACGTCCGTGTGTGTCTTACTCCGAACCCTTGACCCTATAGCCAGTGTGGCATAGGTTACCTTCGACTGCCTCGCCTTCTTGCTTGGTAGACCCTTGACCGGCAACCCCACGGCCGTCACCTTGGACGGATATCCTCAACCGTCATCATCGTCCTCCTCGAACCTAGGCCTCGTAGGTCTACGCGCGACCATACCCAAGGGCCACGCGTAACATACACCACCCCCAACTCATCCATGCCTCAAGCTTAGACTCCCTCATCACTCAGTTCAGATGGGATTCCCAGATGCCACTGGACATCTCTGGCCACTGCCATGTTAACCGCCTTAGAGAGGAATGATTTTTTGATAAGACTTATGTTTGCTTTCATACATTCCTCTTGTTATGTGTGGCCGTGGGTATGGTCGCGCGTAGACCTACTAATGCCTAGTGGGGTCGAGGGGTCCGGTCGTTCGTGTCGATGACGACGTAGTACCAGCCGTAGGGATGCTGGGTCAATAGTACCATCAAGGGTGTTGACGGGTCAAAGGATAAACCGCTGCCTAGCTTGACTAGCGGGTCAAAGGTTCGAGATGGAGACACACGAAGGCGAGGGAGCCGTAGTGTGAAGCGCTCACTTAATGGTAGAGCAAAGACGCAAGGAGTAACAAGGATAGATTGCTAGCACTAACTAGGCGACAAGCCGTAGGTAGAACTAAGCTGAGGGAAAAAGAGATGACTCTGTTGAAGGGTTTATATAGTGAAGTAAGAGTGTGACAGTTACGTGTCACAGTAATTAAGGGCTGGCGTGGGAAGCGGCAATAGAAATAGAGATCTAATGGCAAAAACCACGCATGAGAAGGAAACGTTAAGGGCCGGCGCATATGGCATGAGAAGATCAGAAAATAAGGAGTACCTGTGCAGTGAAGGAATAGGCACGCTTACGGGATGTATGGAATGTCGTAGAATGACATGGAAGGAATGGGTTTAAGCGTGCAAAACGGAAAGTATTAGTCCGATATTGATAAAAGGGAAAAAGCGTTCGTCCTGCAAGCGAATTGTAACACCTCTCTGACAATTATCTTCACATACCTATTAGTGTCTATTCTTCCATCGGTTCTCTGATCTACACCTGGTTCAAGACCACCATGCAACTGAATCACATCGCCATCTTCATCTCTGGTTCCAGTCTAGTCTTTCCTCATACTACTCTCAGCAGAACAATGCAGAACTTCATCCATCATGCTCAGTATAGCCTCTATTCTCTTGGCTTCCAGTTAGGGTATAAAACCTTCTTGCTCAATGTTGATAACCATTTTTGAGATCTCGCTGCAGCAGATCGAGGACTTGGCAATGAAGTCCTCCGAGATGGGTTGCCAATTCATCAGCAAGCCTTTAACAACTGGTGGACAGGCAGAAATGGATGAGACCACATCTATCTCAAGCATCCACACTTCAACCAGCATTGCTTCCAATGTCATTGCCTCGGTCATACCCAACTCATGTGTCAACAATACATATGCTGAGAATGTTAAAGACAAGCACCTGGTCATTCTCTTGCCCATTGCCTGGGTCCCCCTCATTCTCTTGCCTCTTGAATTACTGACCAACACATCCCCTTCTTATCCACTTCTACTCCACACCAACCCCAAGCCATGTTCCACAATGGACAAATTGTTTGTAGAGCCACATCCTGTTGTTCCTCACAACAGTCTTCCTTCTTCTCCTCTTGATATTCATACCATCCAGTGTCTTTCTCCCCACATGCCCCATCTCTATATGAAGATGGAGACAAGTTAGATGATGTGGGATATGCTAATGTTACCAGCTCCCCAGGACCCACCTTTTGGGAATTGTAAGGAATCCTCACCATAGCTTTGGAGTTACTAAGGGGGTAATGTTACAATTTGTCTGCAGGGTCTACACTTTTTCTTTACTTACTTTATCGGACTAACCTTTTTTCTTCTCATGCTTAACCTTTATAATTCCATGATGTTCCATAGCTTTCATAAGCATGCTTATTTCCTCACTATGCAGATACTCGTATCCTTCTGATTTTCTCACACCGTGTGCACCAGCCCTTAATACCTCTCTCTCACATGGGTTCTACAATATTCTTTCATCTTCCACTGCCACTTTCCATGCCAGCTCTTAACCATTATGACATGTAACTGTCATGCTTTCACTAACATATATAAACCCTTCAACAGGGCCAGTTATCTCCTTAACTTAGTTCTTCCTATGGCTCATAGCCTAGTTAGTCCTAAGCAATTTACTCTTGATTCCTTGTGTCTTCACTCTACCATTAAGTGAGCACTTCACACTCAGGCCATCCAGCCTTCGTGTGTCTTTACTCTGAAACCTTGACCTGCTTTGTCAAGCTAGACAGTGGTTACCTAGACCCATCAAATACTTTGACAGTACCTTGACCCAGCAACTCTATGGCTGGCTCCCTTGTTGCAGTAGACACTTGTGACTGAACCCTTGACCTTACTAGGCCTCGAGCATTTGTAGAACTACGTGTGACCTTATCCAAGGCCATATATAACAGAACCCTTGACCCTATTGCCAAGCTAGGCATAGGATATCTTAGATGTGTTAACACTCTTGATGTTACTTTGACCCAACAACCCCATAGTCAGTTACCTTTGTTACATCGATATTCTCAACAACATCTTCTTGAACTCTCAACCCTGCTAGACTCTAGGCTTTGTAGATATACACACAACCTCATCCAAGGTCACATGTAACACACCAGCTGCTGATGAATTCCTATCCAATCTACACAATGTGATGGAGCAAACTAAGATAAATCTAGAACAAGTTCAGCTGTGCATGAAGGCACAAACTGATAAATAAAAAAGGAAACTCTTTTCTATAATATTGAAGATAAAGTATGGTTATCCACAGATAACTTAAAGTTGCTATGTGCAAGCTGCAAACTAACCAAATGATGGTTAGGGCAATTTGATATCATCATGCTAGTTGAAGACAATGTAGTGATCCTGCACTTGCCATCCTCTATGTGAATCCACTTAACTGTTAATGTATTATAGTTTAAGCCCTATAAAGAAAGTCTTTAGAGACAACCTGTCATTGCTTCTAGCTCTATACAAGACATGATGTTCTATTTGAGCATAATGGAGTAGAAAACAAAAAGGATGACAGTAGAAGAATGATATTGCAGAGGGAACAGAAGTAATCCAAGATGACCAAGAGACCATGTCTAAGATTTGATATTTATGCTACTAACTATGATGAAGGTTGAACTATATATACTTGGAGGTGTAGCATTGGAGGAATGGAAAATGACTAAGGAAAGGCTAAGGATTGGTAATACTAGAAAGAAGACAATGTTGAGAAATAGAGAATTTGATGGAGACTATGTATAGAGGAATGGTGGTATATAGAATTGAGAGGCAATGCTACCAGGAGAATGATTACTGAGTGCCTGAGAGATATCAAGTCAATGAGAGTAAAGGAACATCAGAGATCAATGCTCCTGGGGGAACTCTAACATGGATCATAGTGAAGAAGTGTCAAAGTGTACTGGAGGTGGTTGAAATGGACTGGAGGTAGATAGAGGTGGCTAAGATGTGGCTTGAACTAGAGTGGAATGTCATAATTGTAACAAGTTTGTGAGATGTTAGAGCTTTATCTCACAGAGCAGAAAGCTCTTTAAGATAGAATTTGATAGCAAAGATCTTGGTTTTAGTGATAATCAAGAAAAAAGCATGAGGTTTGTATCCCATCATGAGATAAAATGGGGATTTACTAATGATAGAGTGAGGGCAGTGGTTATAGGTAAATTTGACATAGAAGATATGGTTGAACTATGAGAATAGGTGATCTCCACAGTAGATATACAGGAGGATTTCAACTTTCTAATTAATTCACTTAGTTTCTTTATTAGTTTGCAGATGGTAAGTGGTGGAAAGGGAGAGATTGTACATACATAGTTTAGAAGTTGTCCAAGCTCTTTAATAAAGGCTAAGACAAACTAAGGTCCAGAGTCAGAGATTATTTTGTTATAGAGGCTAAAATAAAGATAAACTTTGTGGAAAAAGATGGTGGTGATGCCTTTGATAGTGACAGTCTTTTTCTTAGGGCAGAAAATTACCTCCTTTAATAAGGTCATAATCCATCACAACCAACAATAAATCAAATCCCTTAGAGAATAGAAGATAAGTGATGAGATTACAAGAGATCTGTTGAAAGATGTGGAATTAGAAGAAGTGAATGGAAATGAGAGGTGGGGTGGTGGGGTTGGTGTTCACTTTGTTATTTTGGCATACTGTTACAATTCGCTCGCAGGACGAACACTTTTTCTCTTCTTTCTCTTTCAGACTAATTGTTTACTTTCTCATGCTTAACCCACATCTTTCCATGTCGTTCTACGACATTTCATATATCTCATAAGCGTGTTTATCCTCTACTATGCAGATACTCCTTTTCTTTTGCTCTTCTCATGCCGAATGCACTGGCCCTTAATGTTTCTTTCTCATGTGTGGCTTCTTCATTATTCTTTCTATTTCTAATGCCAGCCCTTAACCATTGTGATATGTGACTACCACGCTTCCATTTCACTATATAAACCCTTCAACTGGGCTCTTCGTCTCTTTTCCTTAGCTTAGTTCTATCTACGGCTTGTTGCCTTGTTAGTGCTAGCAATCTATTTACCTTTGCTCCTTGTGTCGTCGCTCTACCATTAAGTGAGT
Source organism: Pulveroboletus aff. annulatus (assembly GCA_038094595.1). Lineage (NCBI taxonomy): Eukaryota > Fungi > Basidiomycota > Agaricomycetes > Boletales > Boletaceae > Pulveroboletus > Pulveroboletus aff. annulatus. The sequence goes on from JBBPTX010000375.1 coordinate 18,061, forward strand.
GCTTCACTTGATGACCCACCTGTCTTCGAGTGTCCAAACCCTTGACCCTATGACCCGCTAGTCAAGCTAGACAGCGGTTACTCTAGACCCGTCAAATACCTTGATGGTACCCTTGACCCAGTATCCCCATGGCTGGTCCTATGTTGTCATATACACAAACGACTGAACCCTTGACCCTACTAGGCATTAGTAGGTCTGCGCGTGACCTTACCCAAGGCCACGCATAACACATACAGCATAGCCATTCACAAAGAAATATACAAATTGAATGAAACTGAGTCACTAAAACTCAGCAGCAATAAGTTGGCAGGTTTTTAAATAGCTAGAGTAACTGGTGGATTCATGGTCATGGCATCAGGCAATAATAATGGAGTGAAGATCATAGTTAGGAGAGATGTAAACATGACCTTGGTACTAGAGGATAGTATTAACATATTGCCAGTCAAAGAGATGGGAATGGATGGCAGGAAATAGGGCATCTCTGATCTTCTGAAGCTTGTGGAGAACAAGGTCATTAGAGGAGGATGCTAGGACAATGTGGTTAGAGAGGGTAGTATCAATAATATGAACCAAGAGAGTGTTAGAGAGGAGCATAATGCCAATTTTGTCATTATTAGCATAGAAAAGAAGATCTGAGCAATGAGAGAGAGCATCCAGGCCAGTGAGCTGTGAGTTAGAAACATGAGAAATCTTATAATCATAGTTAGAAAGATTAAGAAGTCAATGGGCTTGACAGTGGTTGAGATCTTGAGGGCAGTGGAAGTATATGAGATTTTTATAATCACTAAAGACCTGAAAAGAGAAGAGAGAGCCATGGAGGTAGTGTCTCCAGACTTTGAAACCACATAAGATGGTTAAAAGCTCTCTATTGTGGATATTATAATTCCATTCAGTATTAGAAAAAGATTATGATAAGTAAAAACAGAGATGTCAGTCCACATTAGTGTTAGTTTGGAGAAGAATACCTTCAGATGTGAATTTCAAAGCATTGATTGTCATGGCAAAGGATGGAAGATATCAAGCAATAAGAGGATAGGTGTTATAATTCATCTTTAAGGTATATATTTTTTCTCTTCTTTCTCTTTTAGACTAGTCTTTCCATTTCTTATGCTGAACCCCTTATATTCCATGTCATTATATGATATTCCATCCATCACATTAGCATTTTTATCCTCCACTGCACATGTACTCCTCATTTTTCTACTCTTCCTATACCACATGTGCTGGCTCTTAATATCTTACTCATATGCATGCTTCTTATGTATTCTTTCACATCTTATTACCATTTCCATATCAGCTTTTAGGTGGTTCTCACACCAGCCCTCAATGGGTTCTTCTTCACTATATAAATCCATCAACTGGGTCTTTCATTTCATTTTCTTAACCTAGTTCTACATACAGCTTGTTACCTAGTTAGTTCTAGCAATCTTATCAAACCTTTAGTCCATCATCTTCATTCTACAATTAAGTGAACACTTCATATATGAACTACTAGCCTTCACATATGTTATCTCAAACCCTTAACCCTATTGCCAAAGCTAGGTGTAGATACCATTGATAGTACTCTTGACCCAGCAATCCCACAGCTGGTACTCTGTCACCATAGTTATAGATAATCGACACATCAACTCACTAGGCCTCAAGCACTTGTAGGTCTATGTGTGACCATACTCACAGACCATATGTAACAACAAGCTTACCCTTAGTTATCTAACTTGATTGAAGACTTCTACAAGAAATAATTAAATAGAAGTACAATAGGCACTATCTCATATATCATAAGCATAAGCTCATGCAATCCATCTAGATATTTCTACCTGATTAGGATTTCCTCAAGATTTACAAATTTGAGATGGTCATTAAATTTGCTGATGATATTTTATGCCATGTTTTTTTGCATTTTTTTACATATGTAGCTGATTATTCAAAAAAGTATGTTATGTGTATGTGGTATGTTATTTATTTGACACTTAGAATAGAGTTCTCCTTGCATATATGAAATTTCTTGGTCATTTTCCCTTCCCACATTGTTTGATAAGCAAAGATAAAATTCAAAAGCTAGATACAAGATTGAAATCAATTAAAACTGCACATAGAGTCATTTTTGAATTTGAATGAGGTGATGGGAACAATGCCATTAAGGACATTATTGGCTGTAGATTCCTTGTTCCAACACAAGTGTGTACATATATACTTACACATTTGATATTAACTTGATCTATTAGAATGTATTCTCAGAGAAATTAAGTAGATTCAGCCTTAATTTCTACTTCTTATTCATATTTGATTTTATGCATAAATTTAAATTGTGTGTGTGGAAAGAAACTGTAATGCATCTTATTCAAATTTTGTTTGTTGGTAAGATCTTGTGCATGCTTTTCTATGTGCTAAATATATTCACTTGATCAGCTATTATTTTATACCAAGTTTCAGAGACCAGATATGCAAGTTTAGCTCTAATGTATCTGATCTATCCTGTCTTGCAGTATAAGACTTTAAAGACATTCTATAGGTATGTTTTGATGTTGATCATTCTATCTCAACTATCAATCAACCTGGTGTGCAATCTTGGTTTTTGATAGATTGCTTCCAGAGCCATATAACTTGAATGTTCTCAATCTCTTATTTGAACTTAGAACCTGGCATAGATTTGAGAAACTCACAATGCATATAAGACAATACTATTTCATTTTAGAAATAGTACCACACATTTGGGTAATGACTTATACATGTTTTCTAGTGAATGCTAAAACAAATTTGCAATCTTTGATCTTCCAAAAGAGATCATAGCATAGACTTGATGAAAGAGTGTCAATGCTATGGAGGAAAGCAGCAGAACAGCCTCTACAAGTGGCCAAACAGCCAAGAATCTCAATAACAATGCAATAGCGTTTCACAATTGTTGAGCATTCTATTTATTGTTATGTGTGGCCCGGGTAGAGTCGCACGTAGCCCTACTATCGACCTAGTCATATAGGGTAGAGGGTTCAACCGTCGATTGAGGACGGCGGTGATGGCAAACGATGTTGCCCGGGGGTTCGATGGAATGCTAGAGGGAGTACCTCCAGTGTTCAGTGTTCACTCAAGAGTCGAACGGAGACTCAAAGAGGAGAGGGGATTCAAGGGGACTTCGATTAGAGGCTAGACTAAGTCATACTCATAGGGATCTGAGGAACTAGTACAGGTAATCAAGGAATCCTAAGGTATGGACACGTGGACACATACTGATACTAAGGTATGAGAGAATCAGTGACCGTTACTACGTAAGAGTCCATGGGGATAGGCGGATGATAACGAAGGTGGTGTGCAAGGAGCGTGATAGTGGTATCAGAGGAAAGGCGGTGAGGAAGGACATACCTGCCTGCAGACACGAGGAATGGGGATAGGGCGAGGTCAGATGATAAGGGTGATACAACTGTGGGCGTACAAGGGAGCCTCAAGGGCAGAGGGGTTCAATGAACACAGGGGTCAAGGATGCAAGGGCGGCCATCCTCCGCAGGAGCTCTTTGACGACATGAAGAGGTAACGAGGGATGAGGATGCCGACGAGACGTTGCCACTACCTTGCTAAGCAACGGAGCATGAAGACAAGGGTTCAAGGGTGATGATGGCAATGAAGGCCAGAGGATAACGAGAGGGATGATGGGTATGCTGAGGTGAGCGTCGGGGGACAAGAAGAGGCTAGGAGACCTCCCACCAGAGGAGTGGTAGGGAGATCAAAGTTAAGGGAAAGGCATAAGGCCAGATCAACTGGTATATATAGTGAAAGGTGACGTGTGACAGTAATGTCACAGGGTTAAGGGTATGGGTTATGTTACGATTCATCGTGCCGGGCACGTCTTTCCCCTTTTTCTTTCTCTTCACTCTTGCGCATACGATCACTCTTCCGCTCTTCTCCGGTTGCCCACGCCAACCCTTTACCCTTGTCCTCGGCTCCCTGAGATATCTCACACGTACGTCAGCATACTTACGTGTCTTTGTGCACTTATCTCCCTCATGTTGCCTTATCGCACACGTGTTTCACCTTCTCTCACCGCATGCACTGGCACATTGCGTTTCTCTCTCACGCGTGGTTCTATCACATTCTCCCGTCTTCCTTCACATTCTAACGCCGCTTACCACGCCAGCCCTTAACCCTTACCCTTGACCCTGTGACGTTACTGTCACGCATCACTCTTCACTATATATACCAGTCGACCTGGCCTATGTAGTTCCCCACGCTTGTCTTACCTTTACCTCCTTGTGAATCTAAGCAAGCCTCCCCTTGATTCCCCACCTCTACGAGACTCGTTCAGCTCTAGAGTGAACCTTGACGCTTGAGCATCTCACTCTCACGTACCTTGATCAGTGACCTTCCCATCACTCTCCCCGTCGTCACCAACACCGATGATCGATCCCCGATCTCTGCTGGCTGCAGGGATATTATAAAGGTCTACGGCCGACCCTACCCAGGGCCAGTTGTAACAGGTTAAGGGCCGGTGTGGGAAGCGGCAATAGAATATGAAAGAACAAGGGAGAATGTGATAGAACCCACACGTGAGAGGGAAACTCAATGTGCTGGTGCATGCGGCGAGAGAAGGTGAAATGTGTGTGCGATAAGGCAACACGAGGGAGATAAGTGTACAAGATCATGTAGGTAGGATGACGTACGTGAGAGACACCTCGGAGGGCCGAGGGACAAGATTAAAGACATGCTTGGCACGATGAATCATAACATTTATCATTCTACAAATTGCATGCACTTGAGGATTATATCAGATCCATCTGACAATTTGGTATGATAGATAGCTATTCTGCACAAGCAGTGAGTTTTTTCCATTTATTTCTTGATTTCCACTATCAAGTTAATCTGGATTTGATTATAGAGAAAGTTTAAACACTATCATGTCAAATGGTTCTATGCATAAACCAATTCCACACACTCAATTGCTAAACATCAGTGGTATAAGTAGTTTCATTATAGAATGCAAGAGGATTGCCAGATGATGAATGTAGATGATATAGCAGATGAACAACACTCCACTCTCAATGAAGAAGCCTTATATAAATGTCCCCCAGAAGTGCACTACTAAGTCATATAGAGCAAGAAGAATCATGGATTTGAGAAGATAGTTAGAGCAAAGCAGGAATGATATGGCATTATAGGTATGTAGTTTGATAACCTTGTCATTATAATACTAATGTACATATATAATTCTTATTTGATAGGACTTTCTACCAAAGTTAAAGAACTATCTTTTGGGCTATCTTTTGGATGGCTCAGATGATACTAAATTTACACAAGTCCAATGAAACTTATTGATAATCATTAACAATCAGCTCTATAGGCATAAGACTCTTCAGATCAAATATACTACATATGACCTCCACTATGCACAAAATCTACTAAACCCATGTACTCATGCTGATTTTATGATTCTCTCACATGAAGATATTGAGAATCCACACCCATATTGATATGCATGGATAATTGGAGTCTTCCATGTTGATGTGTAGTATAATGGGTTAGAGATACAAGATTACACAGTCAAACATATTGACTTTCTGTGAGTTCAATAGTTCACACACAACAGAAATACCAAGTCAGATTGTTCTATCTAGTAGACAAAGATGATGCATTTGAGTTTGTCAACTTCAATGATGTCATCTGTAGTGTCCACCTCATCTCTACCTATCATTATGGTTGTACTACTCAGCTGCTTCCTGCTTCAATTGTGTGAAATAAATCAGAAAATAATGAGGATTGGGGTTTATATTTTGTCAATATATATGCTATACTAACCAAGAATGAACATTTATGACTAATAACACTCTAGATTTGTTGATCACAACATGTTTATAAGGTTCTAAGATGGAGATGTTAGTCACAGGTTAATTCACAAGGTCACCAAGTGCCTTTTCAATGATTATAATGCTTTTAACATGAAGACCTTCACTCTTGAGCACAACCTTATTTCATAGGCAGATGAAAATGATGCTAATTTATCAATGGATGAATCAGCTGGATCTAAGCATGAAATAAGCAGCAACAAAGATGAAGTGGATGGAGTTGTGGTTGATTCAGATAAAGAAGATAAATCATAGCCATTGGCTGATGAAGAACTTAAGGACAAGATGGAAGAGTATGGATATATGTACTGGTTTGGATCAAGTGCTTGATGAAGCAGTAGTGATGTTGGATGACTAAGATATATAGATTGTATTTGTTCAGCAGTGTTTTAGACAATATCTCAAGTGATGTTTTGAACTTATAGTTATGTACATTACTATATATGTATCAAATATCATAAGATAATGACAAGATAAGTTACTGGATCTAGTAAGACATGGCCAGGATTGGTGAAAGCATAATAAGATGAGAGACTTGGAGGATCAACCATATTGGATATTGCAAGAGGTGATGAGACATCACAAGATCTTGTAAGGGCAATGGCAATGTAGCTAGAGCTGATGAGAACCAGTGACATGTGCTGTTTAGCTGGACCTATGCAGTGTTGCTATGACTTATTATGTATATATGGAAATAGCTTCTGAACTATTTCAACTGCCATAAGATGTTATGTGAATTAGAATGGTTTGATGATGTATAGCATAGATCTTTTATACTACTGGATAACATAGTCAAATTGAGCTAATATCCTCTGCTGTAATCATAATATATGACTATGACAGATGCTGAGCACACTACAATGTCATGTGAGTATAGGATCACACAAACTTGTGAAGTGGGATTTTGTAATAGTTGGCTCTCAAAGCTTCAAGCCTTGAGGCCTCAAGCTCAAGCTTTACTTGCTCACTCATGCCACTCAAATTTGTACAAATAGTACCAAAAAAGAAATAAGACAGAAGGTCTGATATCAATGTAAGTTTAATCTTGCACATTTTGTCCTTTCATAATTGCAAATATAATTAGTAGCCTGAGTCCACTTATCAAACTGCTAGTTTTCTTCTGAATGTCAGAGAATGTGAAATCTATGAAAAATGCAGTAATCTAGAGACTATTGTCCTAAAGAAACAACCCTTACCTCACTACTTTTTTGTCTAAGGTGTACAATCCTCAAAAGGCTCATCTTCTAGAAGTAAGAAGAATATTGGGTAGTTCAGTGATACCAGAAGAAACACAGATGGAATCTAGAAATATGGACTATCTTTTAATGGAATATCTATCTGAGATGGATCTTTTGTAATGGACTTCCAAGAGTGGAAGAACAACTATAATCTTTACTATTCTACCACTAATTACTTTTATTTGAGCACAATTACTAAATCTTCAAATAATACCAAGACAAGTTAGATGATTGATAGTGGGTTTAGTATCCATCTATCTCCCTTTCAATCTGACTTTTTCTACTTGAAAAATGTTATAAATATTACAAAAACTAATTTTAGTGAAATCATCAACTTATATGATCTAGAAACAATCATTCTCTATCAAGATTTCCCTGCAAAAATCCTCCATACCAGTCACTTTAACTAATGTCTGATATGCTCCAATGGCTCAATACTGGTGATCAACTTAATCACTCAAAAGTTTCACTATGTAATTGCCACATACAGTGGCTTAAAAATCTATCTGAATGTTTGCACATTTTGTAGTAAATGTAATGGTGTGTTGTAATTACTCTTGGCTTTCTATCAATCCAAGATTTAAAAGATTTGAACATGATTTGATGAAATGGCAGCTGTTTCAAAATAATAGCTCATCCAGACAGTTTTTTGACTTTTGATAAATTTAAGCATTTAGTACTTGATATAAGCTCCTTTGACATTAATAACAGCTTTAATCCTTCTAGACATACTTTCTACCTACTTCTGATGCTGTTTTATAGCATTCTTCCCCTATTCCTCTGCTATTCTATTTCATAGTTAATAAACTCCTTTTAAGATAGGAGAGAGGCTCTTTGAAATGATTCTAGGTATATTCAATAGGATTAAGATCTGAAGACTATATAGACCAATCAGAAAGCTTGATTCCTTGCTCTTCAAACCATTTTTGAGCATTCTGAAGGTGTATTTGAGATTATTATTCTGTTGATAAATGATATTATCTTTGAAACTTTAGATTTCTTTATGCTATGCAGTAGTTTCTCTTTTAAAATTGCCATATACTGGTTAGTATCCATTTTCCCCTTCACTTCACTCAAACTCCCGTCCCATTCCATCCTATATAGCCTCAAATCATTAAAGTTCTTTCTTTAAACTTAACTATATTTTTGATTACTCTATTAATTAGCCTTTTTTTATTTTTTTTTTCATATATACTCATGCCTATATGACTCAATTCTATTGATTTTGATGTTATCTAACCATATTACCCTCTTTTACTCCTCTACAGTCCAATGCTAATACTTGTAAGTAAAGACTAGTCTGATATATACATAATTTTGAAAAGGATCTTTAAAGATTTGGGGCTATATAGGATGGAATGGGGTGGGAGTTTTGAGTGAAGTGAAGGGGAGAATGGATACTAACCAGTATATGGCAATTTTAAAAGAGAAACTGCTGCATAGCATAAAGAAATCTAAAGTTTCAAAGATAATACCATTTATCAACAGAATAATAATCTCAAATATACCTTCAGAAATGCTCAAAAATGGTTTGAAGAGCAAGGAATCAAGCTTCCAGATTGGCCTATATAGTCTTCAGATCTTAATCCTATTGAATATACCTAGAATCATTTCAAAGAGCCTCTCTCCTATCTTAAAAAGAGTTTATTAACTATAAAATAGAATGGCAGAGGAATAGGGGAAGAATGCTATGAAACAGCATCAGAAGTGGGTAGAAAGTATGTCTAGAAGGATTAAAGCTGTTATTAATGCCAAAGGAGCTCATATTAAGTGCTAGATGCTTAAATTTATAAAAAGTCAAAAAACTGTCCAAATGAACTATCATTTTGAAACAGCTGCCATTTCATCAAATCATGTTCAAATCTTTTAAATCTTGGATTGATAGAAAGCCAAGAGTAATTACAACACACCATTACATTTACTACAAAATGTACAAATATGCAGACAGTTTTTTGAGCCACTGTATCATGGAGATAAGGTATAATGGGGAATTGTAAGTTTTTCTTATCTCGCCATTACATATTCATATGGTTAGTTTAGAATGTAGATTTTTTTTTATTACCAATCAAATCAGATAATAATAAAACCAAATAGAACATTGTTCTATGATCATATGTATTGACCCTTCCATTATTTGATTTGATGAAGATCTGAGGGTGATAAAAATTAAACAAGATATAGTAGATCAATGTTGAGATGACAGTTGAAAAAATAGCAGAGGCTTAGCAAGTATTGCTATTGAATTGGTAGAGTTCTAAAATCCTAAACATTAAGGTCAAAAACCATTTTTAAATCAAAGATTTATCTGTATGTGTTATTTGTATATGTTATCTAAGTGCCAATTCTATGTAATTTGATCCTAGGATCAAATTGCACAAAACCAGCATCTTGAAAATGAGTGATTCAATCATGAAATTGAAAGTATGTTTCTAGAATCAATGATATATTGATATGTGCTAGTATATTATTAAGACTGTGCACTCCTGGTTACTTCAGTTGGAAGTCTAAGGACACAATGTCCAGAGGATAAGGAAAAGAGATTGGAGATATCAAGGTGAAGATAGAGATAGAGATAGAGGGGGTATGATGCAGCACTTATGTGTCATGCCTTGCCATAGACACTATGTTCTATTTAAACGTAATAGGACAAAGGACAAGATGGAGATAATAAAAGAAGAATGAGATTGCAAAGATGTTAAAACTGCACTTCTAGTCACTCCAGTCAGAGATTCAAGGGCAAAAGGTCTGAAGAACAAGGAAAAAGAAATTAGAGGTGTAGTGGTGGAATGAAGACAGAGGTGGAGGGGGTAGAACTTAACACAGAACTTATATGTCACACCTTGCCATAGACACAATGTTCTATTTGAATATAATGAAATGGAGAATGAAGAGGAGATGACAAAGGGGAGGATACAATTGCAAAGATGACAAAGTGCTCCAAAATAACGAAGAGACTATGTCTAAGGTTCAATATTCATGCTACTGACTATGATAGAGATTGGACTATATAAACTCAGAGATGTAGCACTGAAGAATCAGAAAATGACCAAAGAGGATCCACAGATTGGTAAGTGTAGAATGAAGACAATGTTAGAAAACAGGGAACCCAATAGAGGCTATGTATGGAGGAATGGAGGTGACAGAAGTAAGAAGCAATGCTATTAGAAGATTGATTACTGAGTGCCTAAGAGATGCTGAGCCAATGAGGATGAGGGAGCATCAGAGGTCAATGCTCCTGAGGGAACTTCAAGATGGATTGTAGCAGAGGAGTGTTGAAGTGTACCAGAGGTGGTCAAAATGGACTGGAGGTACAGTGACTCCAAAAAGCGTTATAATGTTTGACTAAAATGCAATATGTGCAGTATATTGCAACCATCTGTGGGAATTTCGCTTAGGTTTTGTGAGATGAAATAAGGTTCATACTCTTGGCTACCAAAACGGTCCCTGGGTCATGTGATTTGATTCAGAGGCTGGTGAGATATGGCCATTTCAAAATAGCAATACCATTGTAATGCTTTTTGGACTTTTGATATAAATGAAGTATTTCTAATATATTAGTACATGGTATAGCCTCCCTTTGTCTTGATCACTGCCTAAACCCTCCAAGACATGCTCTCAATCAACTTCTGACACTCCTCAGCAGATATCTCCTTCCACACCTTCTGGATTCTCTTCCACAACTTCAAAATTCCATTAGAATGATTTTCATACTCTGCCAGCCTTCTCTTGAGGTAACCCCAGAGATGTTCAATGGGGTTCAAGTCAGAAGACTGTGCAGGCCACATCATAGTCTTAAAATCCTGCTCCTCTAGCCACTCCTTTACCTTTTTACAGCTATGCTTGAGGTTATTATTCTGTTGAAAGATAGTATTAGGAGGATTAAAATCATAATACTGCAGAGTATTCAGCAGTTCATCCTTCAAAATTTGAAGGTAAAGGTCACCATCCATTCTACCATCAATCTTAGCAGCATATCCAACTCCCTGCCAAGTCATACATCCC